>PVJD01004270.1:0-141065 GCA_004026545.1 Mormoops blainvillei
GGGTACATTTCCATTCTCTATTACCTTATTGTGAAAGGCCATCCAAATATTCTTGATTGATTGAGATCAGGGAAGGAAGACAACGTCCACTGACCTTTCACAGTTCTAATACATTGCCAGGTAAAGCTACTCCTGAAGATTTTTGAATCTATAAATAGATATTAAAAATACCCCAAAAAGTACCAGTTATGATGCTCAGATTCACTTTAGCACATGTTATTTAAACACATCAGAAATTGGAACAGAGCATTATTTGAGTAAGATCAGCATTAGTTGAGACCACTAAGACACAGCATTAATTTTCCACTTGTCATCATAAAGTGATGCTTGCTAAATCATAGAGTATGACTTTGATTGCCCTCATTTGCACAATCTGATTTGATTATTTTGACTGCATATTATCATGTGCATGAAACTCACATTAAATGAGTCTCATAAAAATAAATACCAGAACAAGAACATGAACCTGAAGTGGCTACATTACCTTCCAGCTTGACTCCAAGCCTCTTGTAAAAATGAAGTCCTCGTTTACCTTTCCTTTCCAAAGTCTCTCTTCTCTCTCTCTTCTTTTAGCCTCTATAGAAACCTAACCAAGGCTCCTTCCTTCTTGCCTTTCTACAAGTGTGGTATTTGCTCCATGCTGTTGTCTGCAGAAAAACAGAATTTTTTACTCTGATTCGCTGGGTCTTCCGTAGCCTGGCCCCTGATCATATCTCCAACCTCATGGCTCACGGTCCCCGGCACACACATCTTGCTCCAGCCCAACTGAGACATGTGCCAAGCTCCCTCTTCTCTCTTTTCTGTTTGCCTTCACCAAATGATTCCACATGCCTGATTGTTTTTCCTCTCCTTCTTCCACTAGCTGATTCTTTCTGGTCTTATGATCCTCTTAGCCATGAACAACTCTGGAAAACTTTCCTCTGCGTGTCCTCCTGTGTCTCTCCCCACTATGTCTCACAGCCCTTGTCTGAGGTGGACAAGCAGAGTGAGCTCAGATCTGGCACTTACCATTCTTCAGGCACAATCTTCTATGGGCTGCTCTACCTTTAACAGAAACCAGGAACAGAAACTATGTATTTTATCTTTATGTACCCCCTTGCCTAGAACAATGAGTGAAAGAGTAAACGTTTATTAAATAAATACCCAAGACTGTACTTTTGCTCATATTCTTCCTCCTTGCCCTAAATACCCTCCTTCATGTTGTCCACCCATCCTAAATTTTTTCTTCTCCCCAAATCCCACTAAAGCCCCATCCCTCTGTGAAGCCCGTTTTCTTCTGTTTTCTGACAGCATGTGGGTTGTTCCTTTATTTATTTTGTGAAAGTCTTATAGACCCAAACTACACTAGAAGACCTTTTAGGTAAGGATTAAATCTTTATTACTTCTGCACAGCCTGATGCTTGGGCACATAGACCCTCCTTAGTACTTTTTGATTGATTTGCTTGAATGGGGAATAAAACACTCTGGAAATAGGGTGGAGGATCTACCCCTTTGAAAGAACAATGATCTGTACAAATCTATGGCATCTTTTTAAAATAAAATAATTCCCTTTGTTTCATGTGAGCACTGTTATCATCATTATTAGTTTTATTTTTATTATTTGCAAAATAAAACACATCTATCCTGAAGCCAAGAAAAGTAATAAAACTAGTGACATGCTTTGAGTGCTTTTATTAGTCAGAACACTGGTCTATTACATGCTCAAGTCTTTAGTATGCATGAAACAATACTCTCTGATGCAACAAATGATTAAAGAAATATATTAAAGCATTCATTCTGAATGAAAATACATGGACAAGGTAATTCCCAAGGCTCAGAGCAACTACAAGGAGAAATATAAGCTGAAGTAGTCATTTCTCCCCAGAGAAAATCTATGGAGAATGCTTTCAATTTTTGATTTTAAATCTAAGAAGTTGAGGCATAAAGAGTTGAAAAATAAGATTTCTCCTTGCTCACATGCAAGTTTTGGTTGAGTTTTCGGTATATGTGAGTGTTTTTAGGGGTGCAGGTAAGAAGAAAATTTCTCTTTTTGTCTTATGAGGACCACTCTTTGACAATTACAGCAAACCTATCTGTTGTCAAAGTGCCAGGTGCCTCCTACTTGCCATCCTACACTGCTAGTCAGGGGCCTCAGCAAAGCCTCTCGACCTTTTAGAACCTCTACTTTGTATCTTTCAAACAGGAATAATAACGTTTTATTTGCTCACTTCAAATTGTTGTGGGTGGAGTGGGACTTGGATTGAATGAAGCAAGATTGTGTACAAACTTATAAAACTCAAACTAGTGATAGTTTCCCAACTTTTAGAAAAGCAAATGAGTCAACTGGGGAGAGGTTTTCTCAGTTAAAATTTTTAATTGTTAAAATTTTCTTTAAAAGTTTAACATGTAACTAAAATGAAAATACGAGGAGCAAGAAATTTCTAGAAAAAAATTGGAACTAGCCAAGCATGCTTAGTATGACAATCTAGTCGTAAGAAAGATGTGCTCACGTCTGTGATTTTATGTTATGCATAACAGAAAACCTCCCCACAAATGTTACCCTTAGTGCATTTATTGGAATTAAATATATCATTACTCCACGGTGCTTTTCAGACAGCACCCAGACTTCCAGGTGAATAAGCTGGAAGTGACCCTGTAGGAAAAAGAGGACCACTGACGTTTGTTGACCAGGGTCGGTCTGATGAATGCCACCTCTGGGAGGCTGAATACATGCAGGGTGCATGAGAGGAGGAGAAGGGTGGAAAGCAAAAGAATTCAACCTGAAGTTATGAACCTCTGAGCAAGAGTGGTGATAAAAAGTAAAGGATGGAGGCAGATTTGTCCAGACTGAGGGCCTGAGCTCGGTGGGACAGTATTAGAGCCCTTATGTTTCAAAAAGTTCACTTCACACATGAAGTGCCAACTGGTCGGGCTTATCGGGAGGCCTCATTTGAGAAACTAATGTCAGGAAAATTGCTTCCTAAGATTTTAAGGTGTATTAACAACTGATGGTTAGAATTAACCTTGGAAATGAATATAGTGGAAATATGCTTATAAATAATTGTAAAACTGCCTTCTAAATCACTGCTTCACTAAGATAGGCTCCACAGAAAAAAGGAGCTGCAAGGATTCAAAAGAGGCATCATCTCCAAATCAATTAAATTTGGATAATGTTTGATACTATGGTCCCTCTTTAAAGATATGAAATGTACATTCAGTTATTCAAAGTTCTGAGAATCCCACTATTAACAAATACACTGAAAACCCCATTGAGCTCTAATACAGCATTTCCTTAATTGACCGACTAATTTTATTTTTTGATAAACACCTCACTAACATCAAGCTTGAATAGTGTTTGGAGAAAAAGTATAGAAAACGCTTTTCTACATTAACTAGATAAACAAATATTTTGTTTTTTGTAGATTGTATACTTATATAATTCCTCCACTTAACAATTTGGAAAAAATTCACCATTTTCTAAAAATTTTATTAAGAAATGGAACCCAAATGAACGGATCTCAAACTCCTCATACTGCTAATAGCTCCTTCTGTTGAACTTCTAGTCAGTCAGTCATTTATCATTCAACACATAGGCATTGGGTATTTCCTTCAGTGCAAGTCACTGTCCTAGGCACTTTGGTGGTGTCCGGTAAAGCATAGTCTCTGTGTTTAAGAACTCTAGAAGGAAGAAGAGAAGACCATAAATAACTATAAACAGAAGACCAAGAGAAGAAAGAAGAAAGATGACGTGATCCTAGAAAGGAAGAGACCACAGCCAATCAAGAGGATCAGAAAAGACATTTGAATAGGAAGAATAGGACGATTGTGACAGGTGGAAATTGGAGGGAGGAAACAGTAAAGTGGCCATATAAAACATCATCTAAACCTAAACGCTTGCGAAAGTGAAAGGGGACACTATTGACAGTTACTGCAGGAAAATAAGCATAAGCTATCCAAGACAGGTTTGGGGGAAGAAACGCGTCAGACCCTCCATTTGCAGAGACCCCTGGGCAGGGCAGAGCATAGAGAATGGACCGACTAGGCCAGGACATTAGGCAGTGGACCTGGCCCCGGCTACCTCCATACCTCATCTCCTACACCTCAGGTCCCACCCTCGCCACCGTCCCCAGACACGCCAAACAAGCTCTTCTCAGGGTACCTGCACTTGTGTTCCGAGATATCCACAACACTAATGCCTTCATTTCATTCGTGTCCCAGTAAAAATCCTTCTAGTGACCTGAGTGTGATGACATGTCACCAAAAGGGAGTGATGTGCTCTGACTTACAGTTTAAAAGGATCGTTGTGACTGTTGTGTGCGGAGCTGACAGGCTGAACGGGAAGCAGAGATCCGGAGGGGAAAGTAGTGCAGCCGTCCAGGTTAGAAATAAAAAATTTACTCTGAGAAGACTGGTGTAGGAAATGAAGACTGAGACCAGTTTGGAGGATTGGCCCATTTAGACAAGAGGCATTGGAGACTGAATTAGGATTGTGAGAAAAACAATGGGTGAATAAAGGGGTAGAAGTGACAGCATTAGCATCTGCTTATACACAGGAGAAAGGCAAAGTGGGGAATCTAAAATGTCACCAAGACAGCACCCTTCAGATTGTGTCCCTGGGAAATGCTCCTCAGAAAGACATTTCTAACTGTTGGTCAAACCCACTGGGAACTACCGGTGTTCCAGACCTCACCTTGGAGAGGCACAACACACGGGAATTCAAGGTTCTGAGAAGCTCAGCAGTGTCAAAACGTTTTTCTTGTTCTGCCTTTACAAATCTGTTTTACAGTGGAACTTTTTAAAACAAATTAACACCTATGGACATCCTATTAGACCCAGATTTTACCAGCTAAAACCAATAAATTTTCACCAATTTTGCAAGCCATAATTATTCATAGCTTGAAACCAACCATTATAGGACCATTTATACCAGGAATCAATAAACCGCTACCTCTGTATTTTTGTACAGCTCTGAGGTCAGAATGATTTTTATATTTTTCAATAACTGAAAATAATTAAAAGATTATATCAGAAGATAACTTATATAGCAAAATTACAGGAAATCCAATTTTGGTGAACACAGGTAAAATGCTACTGGAACACGGCCATGCTTATCCATCTGCGTGTTGTCTACAGCTGCTTTCACCTGCAGCGACAGGTCGGTGCTGTAGTGATTCATGGAGTTCTGTCTGCACGGGAGGTGGGCACCCTACTCCCTATGTTATTCAAGGGGCAACTGCAGTTGCAGCCCAGACCTGTGGCCTGAAAGCCTAGAATACGTACTATGCAGTCCCTTAGAGGGGCAGTGAGCCACACCTGCACTTCCACCCTGGAAGCCAGCAAATACTGCATATCACGGCTTTGGGGGGTGGGGTGACCCCTTCTCATGGAATATGCCCTTCTAAGATTTCTAGCCCAGATGCTTGGGGAAATATGGTAATACCATAAATAGAAAGGTGAGAAGGATGACTTGGTTTGGAAGCAATGTGACGACTTTGGTCTGGTAATGATGAAATTGTTCTACTGGGACTAGAAATAAAAATGTTTGGAGCCATTCACATGGAGGCGGTAGTTAAGGAAGTATGAGAAAGTGAGATCTGAGGGCAAACTTCTAAATCATGCCAATACTAGCAGAGTTCGGTTGGGAACAAAAATAAATAAATAAAACGATACAAGGAAAACCAGGTGCTTTTAGTTAGCGTGTGAGACGTGTTTGAAGGGAAGATGAGAAAATCCAACAGAGTTGCTGATCAGGTAGTTTTCTTTTTTGTGATATGAACCATATTTCAAGACAAATGAATAATGGTGAAGCAAAGTCAGGTGGCATAGACTGTTTTTTCAAGAATAGTGGTGAGAACTGATAGGAGAAGTTGAGTTTAAAGAAAACAATATTCACTTGTAAGGATGATGGAGTTGCTTGAAATCTGTTGGGAAATTGTTTATGGAAATAAGTGATAAAATTTATAACTGTGTCCGCACCTAGAAAATAAAGGCTGCCCCAGTGGCCTGGCCCATGTCGCAAATCGAAACCTGAGGGCAGCCTGCGCTTACAGGAAACCTTGTCAAGGAACCCTAACATACTCCAATCACAATCCTCCAAATGAGCTTTAGCTGGTTTTCCTCACCCTGGAAACGGGGCCACCAGCCTTCTCAGGAAATCCCCAACCTCCCAGCCAATCAGGCCTTGTTTTGGCGTTGCACCTTCTGACAGTCTATAAAACTTGCGCTTATCCAAATCCCGCAGGAAGAGTACGCCACTGCTTGGGGCGCATGGCACTCTCCCACCCCGTGGGGCATTTTCCCTTGGACATGGACTTCAAACTTGTTATTAAATTGTTTAAGTTTTGTCATTTTACAGAACAACATGCAGAAGCAAGAGAGATGAAACAAATGGTGGAACAAAGTCTTGGGGACGGTGTAAACAAATCAACATGAATGGTGGTGGGATTCATTTTAGAGAGGAGACACTCCTTCCTCTGAGACAGGAGGGAGAGAAGAAAGGAAAAGAAATATAAACAGAGCTGGACGTGGGGGAGGTTGGAGTTAAGAATAGCCACACAATCTCAAAGAAATGAGAGATAAGGCGATTTGTAGAGAGGGCTGGGGTGGAGCTCAAAGTGAATGGAGAGAGCAGAGCAGCCCCAGAGCTCACAGGGATTCCGGCTCCTCCTCATACACGATGTTACGCATCCCACGATGCCAGCCTGGTTCTCAGCCAAGTGGGCAGCATCTGCGTACCAATGTCTGAAACACCCTCCTCACTGACAGAATAAGGCGGGATGGAAAACAACAAATGCTCTCGATTGATTTTCACAAATTCATCGAAATAAAGCCTTTAAGCTTAATAAACTAAATAAATCAGTGATAAGCACCAGGCTGGACTCTGAAGCTACAAAATAGAAGTCAACGCAGCCTCTTCCACCTTCAGGAAGCTTACAATCCATCCACAATCTGAGCCCGAGTATCCGCTCCGGTCTTCAACGGTGTACCATAGAATTCAGTGCACTGTAGATAAAGCTGTAAGTAAGTACACAGGAGCGGCATTCGCACATCACTGGGTACGGACGCTGGACGTTATGGCACATGGACCACCTAGACTGTATTTTATTAGCTATTAAATAATGGCAAGCTAAATTTATTGATTTGCATTGTAAATCATCACAGATTTTTTTAAATACACTGTTTGCATAAACAATCATGTCTTTGCTATGTCAACCATCTCCACTGTAAATTATTTCCCTGAGCACTTCCTCATTGCACAGTAGATAAGTTAAACTAAAAATAGCCCTAAGAGTAAATTAAGAATTAAGACTGACTATAAAATGCCTTCTGATTTCAAAATAATATGAATCTGGGCCATTAATATTCAAATAAATGGATATCTGTCCAGATATATCCTTTTTCTAAAAACACCTGGCAAATAAGAGAATTGCAAATAGAAAGTTTTAAATATGAATAAAAAGAATGAAACACATTTGCAACATTAGTCTGTAATAACAAATAATTTCCAGTCCATCAAAGAGTCACTCAGGTTTTTTCTCAATGAGAAAACAGATATGTTACCTATTTTTTAAGAAAAGTTTTAGACACACTATAACATGAAGGGGGGGAAAAGTCCTGCTTTTGGAGCACCCGTTGTGTATATAACTAAACCGTGATATGTTCAAGTAGCAACCCTTCTGGATCCTCCAAGATTAAAATAAAATATTACAAATTAAATGCTGGTGAGATAACAAAATTACTTTTCATAGTCATAGGTTAAGTTCCTCTGGGGTATTATTGCGAGTGTCTTTAGACTTGTATTTTCTGAGGTAGAAAGCTGTAACTTGGGTTTACACCTGGGTTTACATCAGGGTTAAAAATATTGATCATAATAATAATGACAATGTTGAGGAGAGTGATGTTGAGTTCAGAAACAGAGCGCTCTCAGCTTGTTCTGAGTTGTTTAAAAAGTAGCTGCTCTGTGTCTCTGGTTTTGTCCTAAAGATCTATCCCCGAGTTTGGTCAGTTGCCTTGTCAGTTACCCACACATTACCATACACACGTGCACATACACAGAAACAAATGAGCTCCCCGCACTTCATTCATGTCAGAACTCAACAGCTTGAGTAGCACAAATATTCTGCAGTCACTCATGAAAAGAAATTTTTAATAATAAATATCTAACAATTAATGGGCTGGTAGCTGCAGTTGTCTTCAGGGCATACTATCTAATTTCCTTGCAATGTTTCATATCCTTACTTTTCACGCTGCAACAGTCTATCATTAAAACCAAATGCAGGTTTCTATCACTTTTATTTATTTTTCAAATCAACTTATAAATCAGTGCCAGGCCTTGTTACAGATGAGTTCCAATAAATTATCGGCTGTGGACAAATTCTGAATGTTAAACACTTCCTGTCTCTCCCTCCTGCCCTTGATCTCTGTCTGTCTCCTCTCTATTGTCTCTCGCTCTCCCGCTCCGAGAGAGGAGGCGTCTCACAGCCCCTAGGCCCGCATTCCTCACCAGCTGTGCATTGGCTCCAAGTAAAAGGGAGCCCTTAGTACGCGATTACGTGCTATTTAAATAATGAAAAAAGACATTTATTTTTCAGAGAAAAATATCGATATAAGAGACAACAGTAATTTTATAGTCTTTGGGAAATTTACCTTTCTGAATAGCAAAAGTGAAAGCCTCTTGTTAGAGGCGTTTTACGGTCCTCTCAGTAGCCTGAGACTGGAAACCTGAGGTCTGTTTCTCACGGATGTCAGTCTGTGAAGCAGCCCACCTTCCTTTTCCAAGCTGCGCAGTCGCCTCCAAGATGCCCCCTGGCTATGACAGGCTTCTGCTAAGTGTCCCTGGGAGGGTGTCTGGGTTTCTGCTCTTGCTGACATTGGGGTCCACAAGACATGCAGGAAACATGAGACACCCTTCCTGTATGACCAGGGAACAAAGGTGCTAAAGAGACACAGTCCATAAGATAACCTGCGACGATCACACACTCACTCACAATCAAGTGTGTCTGAAATAGTCACATCTTAGCTGGAAACTAAGGTGAGTGCTTTAAGATCCTTAAAACAGCAAGATCCTTTAACAAAAGCCATTGTTAAAGTTGTGCACCCTGTGGTACCATTAAGTAGGTAGTATAATGGATGTATTTCACTTCGTTTCATAACTTTGCCATAATTTTCTGATCCATTTTATCACAGGTAATCCTACATTCGTCATGACTTCTTGACATTGTTCACTTGGCAAGCTCAGAAAAGCTCTCGAAAATGTCATTTGTAAAAATGTGATATTCCAGTAGTTTCCTGGAATGGACTTCTAATGTTCCTTAAGTTTTAGCAAGGTCTTCCTACTGGAAATGTTTAGGAGCCTGGGGAAAAAAAAATCAGCTTTTTTCTGAGGTCTGGAGATTGACCCTGGCAGGTTGGGGACAGGCCCCAAATATAGTCCTAGAGGCAGCCCCTGTGAGACATAATGTGAAGGGCTCTCTGCAGGGTGTCCCTGCCTTTCCCCCACAGGACCAAAACTCTCCACTGAGAGCATCATGTGCTTGTGTGGAAAGGCGACCTTCAGACAGCCTCTGTTAAAATGAACATATGTACCTGGAGGGATCACCCCTGGCAGGTGTGGCCTCTTTTGTCTTGCCTGCAGAACACTGCCCATACCCGCGTTTATCTTTATTTCACTCTTCTTTCTGACGGTATGCATCCCCTTGAAGGCAGACGACATGTTTACTCCTTTAAATTTTCTCCATAGCAAGCTTTCTTATTGCTCTATATCTTGGCACGCTTGGTGCTCAGTACAGGCCTACTGTATTTGATAGAGGATTGGGGTAAAAAGTTTAGAATAGATAATTTCTTAGGAAAAGCTAGTTGAGATACTGGGTAACTTGGAGGAAAATGAAGGAGCCTCAGTCAAATGCTGTCATTTCCTCATTTTGACCATCTCTGGCCTTTTATTTGTAATGCATTCAAAACCAGTCATTAAACACACCACCTGCCAGACAGTATGCTTTGTATAAAAATGAACAAAACAAATCCTTTACTTCATGCATGTAGAATTACAGTCTGAAGTGCAGGACAAAAGCATACCTTATAAGAGTTAGGCTATAGGTTTATATAATATATGAGACATTGGAGTAAAGATGAATGGAAGCCGAGAGGAAGGAGGTAATGCCTCACGGAGGAAGTAAAACCTAACCCAAGCCTTATGGAATCACTGGAGTTCAAATCATTGGCTGAGAAAAGGAGAGTAAATGAAGGGGGACACACACACACACACACACACACACACACACAGAGTGTTATTTACATTCTCCCAGGCCCATCCCCACTCCAACCTGCGTACCTCCTACGCATCCTTCAGGTCTCAGGTTAGACCTCACTTTTATCATGAAACTGTTCTTGATCCCCCAGCTCTAGTCAGGGACCTTCCTTAGGCATCCTTGGTATCAATATTCTCTGTCATGACACTCAACACATGGTTTTGTGATAGGTTTACTGCTGTCTCAATTCCCCACCACATGAATTTCATTCACTGTTGAATTGCCAATGTTTAGCACAGTGCTTGGCAGTGAGCAGGTTCTTAATAATACATTCTACCAATGCTCCAAAAAGAGGGAAGCAGGGAGAGAAAGAGGGAGGGAAGGAAAGAGGCAATTAGCTGCTTCCAGTGAATTTAAAATGACTACAGTGATGCATTTGGAGAAGTGATAGGGATGAGACTAAATCAGTAGATTCGGGCTTCTGAACACACAGCAGGACTATCTGTGAAATCACACAGAGTTGCTACTGGAACTTGCAAACATAAAACTGAACCTTTAGATGTGTCTATAACTCCCAGGGAAAAACAAATCAGCATAACAATCCATTAGGAGACCAAATACACAGTTTGAGAACTTGAGAACAAAGTAAGAAGACAATAACCAAGCTTTGGTGGAGTGATACATTCTGTAAGTGCAACAAAACTTTTTAGAAGGAAGATACTAGGGCTGGAATAATCAAGGAAGAAATATGACCTGTTGGGCTGTGAGTAGGGCATTTGGCTTAGGAGTGGCAGCAGTGTATAATAATAACACCAACGACGACAACAACGATAAGGACAAATTAAATTGACTGCGAACTATATGCCAACCATACCATATTCTTTGGCACTCGGAGCCCTATGAGGTACATATTATCATTATCTCCACTTTATAACTAAATTATAACTGAAATTCCAGAATATCGAAGGGGTCATAAGTGATATGGCTCGTTCTCAATCCTAGGGCTGCCTGTCCACGAAAGGACATAATGTGACCACTGGGCTGCAATGCCTGTAGGTGCAGAGTATGCATTTTGCTGACAAATAAGCCTGAGTGTGTGTCTCCACTCCAGCCCTGCTGTGGGATTAGGGAAAGTTGCTAAACCCCTCTGAGTCCTCAGGGAACAATTTACCTTATCCACATTTTACAGGATTTCTGAAAGCCCCCTGTAAAATGGAGATAATACCTCCTTTTCAGATGTGTTTTGAGGATTAATTAAGGCAATCGTAAAGTCCTAGCACAGGGCCTGGCATATGGGAGGCACACAATGAACATAAGCTTTTTCTAGAATAATTTGACAAGTAGATGGGATTTGCTTAGGCAGTGGACAGGAAACACAAAAACGCTGAGGAACAAAGCTAGCAAAGGTGCAGAGAAAGGACGCCTGCCCCGCCGGGCCAGAGCTTAAGAGAAACGTGCAGAAGGCTTGGTGAAGCAAGGGCTGACGGCAAAGGAAATTGCGGGGAGAAGCTCAAGGGAGGCAGAAACAAGTCTGGGTTCAAAGGGTGGTCTGGAGACCAAGAGAGAAGACAGCGCTAAGAAATCTAACCAATAGGAAAATCAAATGTTGGAGAAACATGGAGGAAAATGAAGACAGAGAAGAGACCGTCACATTCCAAAGTGAGGAAGTCAGTGGTGAGCTTTCGGAGCAAAGTCCAAATAGAGATGCAGGAGCTGCGCTGCGGGGGTTAGGAAAGGCTCTGGAAGATGGAGTGATGGGTCAGATTACAAGCGCTAAAGAGTTCAGAGAAAGGGAGACTGCATTTCAGTACATGAACTAATTTTGAGAAAACCAAATGGCTGCTTGTGTGCACCAGGGGTGTCACACCTGACTAGGGAACGGGGGCAGGGAGTACCCCGCTTTCATCAGTGGCTAGTGAGCTCAGCAGGAGATTCTGTGCGATCCCAGGCACAGGGACTTCACATCACCGCTCGAGCCCTTGTACTTGTCACACAAAAAGCAGCTCCCTGAGTTTTTCTGTTACTGTCCTGACCTACTAATTTTAATTGAGTACTCTCATGATTAATGCCTAAGCAAAGGACCACCGACAAAGAACCCAGCTTGCTGTGTCTCTTGGAGAACTAGGAGGCATATTTTAATCTTAGGTGCAGAGATGAGAGGCAGTGATGGTTTATTAACTGACCCACTGCACCATCCAAAAATAAAATCAGGAAGAAAAACATATTTCTTTAAGTTCAATCAGCAAAGAGATCTTGTGGGTTTATTTCCCTCAAGTGCATGACTTCCTTAACAGGACAGAGGAGCCCAAAGTGCCTGATTGCAGTTTAATATAAGATGTGTTTACTGAACTTTCTGCCACAGGCCTGTTCTCCACAACGTGTGCAGGAACCCCTGAAAGGTGGTAGGGTTTGGCCACCTCAAGACTTCTACCGTGTTTGAAAGGGGTGCCAAAGCAGAAGTGGCATCCCCGCCCTGCTGTTCCAGCTGCATCCATCACACTCGGTGGAGTTAGGAGCCAACAGCCCTAGTCCAGGGGGATGGTCACTGTGTTTAGGGAGTTACGCCTTTCGTTTTTCAGCAATGAGCATTCACCCACCTTACTAAAAATATAATTTTTTTCCCACACATTTGCCATTTTCATAGTTAAGTGAACAAACTTTCATCTTGCTTTGGGTTTGCAAAGACAAGATTGGGAACCCAACATCTGACTAGCCTGACACCCTGGGCTGAAGGCTGTGAAACAGGAAATAAGCCTATAGGGTGGTCATTGTTATTAAATACCCGGTGACTTGGTCTTCACTTTGTTCAATTGGAGATGCCCTGAGTAGGGAACTTACAAGGAGTGACTAAGGTGCTCTAAATTGAGGTAGGTTTAGTGGCAGAAAAACAAGTTATTTACTCTGAAATGACTTTCAGGCATTCTGGTATTTACTTTAAATTCCACAGCAGAAGACCTTCCATCTCGCTTCTAGTGCATAGTCTTTACTCAGGAAAACCAAAACAACAACCAAAAACACTCTAAATTCTCCAAATCCCTCCAACTCTCTTCTGATGAAGCAGCACCAGTAGTGGAGGCAACATGAACACTAAATGGTAAAGTAAAAGGACCAGGAGTGGAAATGGGGGTAGCAAATTATCACAGTAAATACCTAGCAGCTCACCACTGCTCTGTTCAGTTTTCCTAGGAGGCATTTCTAAGAGTATTTTGATGTTATTCATATTATACTCCTAGTGTTTAATGTGAAAGTCAACGGCACTCAAAAGGCATATAACAACTTACTGAGCACACACTATGTGCCGTGTTCTGACAGAGACTCTGCCTCTCTAGCATAGATTATCAATTGAGTAAATATTAAATGTTAGGCAATATATAATTGGAGCTTTCATTCTAACGCAGGAGATAGATAATACACTAAGAATTACATAAATTATCATTTACTTTCATTTGTGTGACTGTTATGAAGGGCTGTCTAAGCTGAAACCCAAGGGAGTAGATGTTAAATAATAGCTGCTGTTGCAAGAATGTAGTGAACAAGGGGAGAATAACATAAGGTAAGGCAGAATGGTGGACTAGTTTAAGTGATGTGAATAGGTCGTGCAGGGACTTCTGAGCCACGGCAAGGACTCTGGACGTTCAGCTTGAAGAGGAGCTGGTGAAAGGTTTTAAGCAGAAGAGTGCTTATTCTTTATGTTCCTACCAGATAATTCTCATTATAGGTGAAGATTGAATTGAGGGCAGGGAGATACACACAAATTATAAGATAAGTTAGGGGCTTTCTCAGTAGTTAGTGCAAGTGAGGGACAGTGGTGGCAGTGGACATCTACAGAGTAGATAGGTTTTATAAATATTTTGGAAGTAGAATTACAGAGCTTGGTGATTGATGGGCTGAGGGGGAATGAAGAGGAGGGCAGAGGATGACACCCACATTCTGAAGTGAGCATCTGAGTGGATGATGGTGTCACTCACAAAAATGGAGGTGATGGAGAAATCAGTGTGGGCGAAAGATCATTGATTCCATTTTGGTCATGTTGAATTTCAAAAGTCTGTACCGAGAGACAGTTGATTACAGAGTACAATATGTGAGTTTGTAGCCCCTTGGAGAAGTCTGGGTGAAGACATTCTGGACATTTAGGGAGTCCCCGGAGTGTGGGTGGTAGCTGAGCTCAATGTGATCACTTAGGGAGAAAGAGCAGAGTGAGAAGAACAGGAAGCCAAGCGCGGAGCCCAGGGTGCCCCACATGTGGAGGTGGGAGAGAGGATGGGGAACTGGCAGTGAAACCGAAAAGGAGCAGTAACCAGGGAAATATGGAGAGATGCCGTGTCGGCAAATCTAGAAAAAATGTTTTGAGAAAGTGGAGGGGGTCAAATGTGTCAAAAGCTTCTTGAAAGTCAAGTAAGATGAAGGGTTTTAATTAAGCTGGATTTTGTGAACAGGGATCGTTGAGAACCTTGAAGGACCATCTTTGTGGGATGGAAATGGGAATTGTAGACAACTAAAGATATTTATTATGAAAAATTTCAAATCTACAAAAGCAGTAAGAATAGCATAATAAACCCCACTATACCCAGAACCCAAATTCTGTAATTATCAGGATTTTGTTACACTTGCTTCACCTATCCTTTGTTGCTGTATTTCCCTCTTGTTATTTCTTTATCTTATTCTTTAAGTTTTTTATTTATTAATATAGAGACAGAGACAAAGATGGAGAGAGATAGGGAGAAAGAGAGAGGAAGGGGTGGGGCGAGAGAGAGAGAAATACTGACTTGTCATCCCACTTTTTGATGCATTTATCGGTTACTTCTCATATGTGCCCTAACCAGGAAACAAACCTGCAACCTTGGCATACTGGGATCATGCTCTAACCAGCTGAACTGCCAGACAGGGCCCCAACCAATATTTCTTTTTCTTTTTGAAATTAATACAGCTTATTATCAAATTTTCTGTTTTTATACTGCTACTGGAATATAATGTTTCACTTGTCTATTTGCTTCATTTTTTAATTTTTTTCTTTTTTTTTATTGTTGTCCATGTACAGTTGTCTCCATTTTCACACCACCACTTTCCCCTGCTCCACCCACCCATACCTCCCACCCTCAATCCTTTCCCCCTTTGGCTTTGTCCATGGATCCTTTATATATGTTTCTTGATGAACCTTCCCCTTCTTTTCCCCTGTTATCCCCCTCCCCCCCCCTCTGGTTACTGTCAGTTTATCCTTTATTTCAATGTTGCTGTTTTTTGCTTGCTTGTTTTTTGTTATTGTTGTTGATTAAGCTCCACTTATAGGCGAGATTATATGGTATCTGCCTTTTACCGCCTAACTTATTTCACTTAGCATAATGCCCTCCAGTTCCATCCATGCTGTCATGAAGGGTAGTAGTTCTTTCTTCCTTTCCGTGGTGTAGTATTCCATTGCGTAAATGTACCATAGTTTTTTGATCCACTCATTTACTGTTGGGGACTTAGGTTGCTTCTAACACTTGGCTATTGTAAATTGTATTGCTATGAACATTGGGGTGCATAGGTTCTTTTGAATTGGTGTTTCAGGATTTATAGGGTATAATCCCAGCAATTGAATTGCTGGGTCAAAAGGCATTTCCACTTTTAGTTTTTTGAGGAAATTTCAAACTGTTTTCCACAGTGGTTGCACCAGTCTGCATCCCTACCAACAGCATACTAGGGTTCCCTTTTCTCCTCAACCTTGCCAGCATTTCTTATTTGACAATTTGTTTATGATGGTCATTCTGACTTGTGTGAAGTGGTATCTCATTGTGGTTTTAATTTGCATTACTCCGATGGCTAGTGATGCTGAGCATCCTTTCATGTGTTTCTGGACCCTGCATGTGTCTTCCTTGGAGAAGTGTCTGTTCAGGTCCATTGCCCATTTCTTAATTGGGTTGTTTGTCTTCCTGGAGTGGAGTTGTGTGTATTCTTCCTATATTTTGGAGATCACATCCTTGTCCAAGGTATCATTGGCAAATAATGTTCCCATATTCTTGGCTCCCTTTTCATTTTGCTGATGTTTTCTTTAGTCGTGCAGAAGCTTCATATTTTGATGAAGTCCCACTTGTTGAAGTGGTGAAAGCAGACATCCTTGTCTTGTTCCCGATCATGGTGGGGAAGCTTTTAGTTTTTGCCCATTGAGTATAATGTTGGATGTAGGTTTCTCATATATGGCCTTTATTATGTTGAGGTATCTCCCTCTACTCCCACTTCGCTGAGTGTTTTTGTCATAAATAGGTGCTGTACCTTATCAAATGCTTTCCCTATCTATTGATATGATCATGTGATTTTTGTCTTTTCTTCTCCTTATGTGATGTGTTACGTTTCTTGAATTGCAAATATTATACCATCCTTGCATCTCTGGGATGAATCCCACTTGATCGTATTGTATGATCATTTTAATATATTGCTGGAC
The DNA here is from genome assembly GCA_004026545.1 of Mormoops blainvillei. Classification (NCBI taxonomy): domain Eukaryota; kingdom Metazoa; phylum Chordata; class Mammalia; order Chiroptera; family Mormoopidae; genus Mormoops; species Mormoops blainvillei. The sequence continues at coordinate 16,645 of PVJD01004270.1, forward strand.
ATGGTTTTGCAGTTTGCCAATATTTTGTTGAGGATTTTAGCATCTATGTTCATCAGTGATATTGGCCTGTTTTCTTTCTTTGTTGTGTCTTTATCTGGTTTTGGGATTAGGATGATGCAGGACTCATAGAAATAGTTTGGGAGTCTTCACTCTTCTTGGATTTTTTTGGAATAATCTGAGAAGGACAGAGTTTAGCTCTTTCTGAAGCGTTTTTTAAAATTCTCCTGTGAAACCATCTGGTCCAGGGCTTTGTGTGCCTGGAGTTTTTTGCTTACTGCTTCAATTTCACTATTCAGGCATTCTGCTCCTTCTTCATTCAGTTTTGGATGATTATATTTTTCTAGAAATGTGTCCGCTTCACCCAGGTTTTCAAATTTCTTGGCATATAGTTGTTCATAGTAATTTCTTATAGTCCTTTGTATTTCTGTGGTATCAGTTGTAATCTCTCCGCTTTAATTTGTCATATTATATACTTGCATCCACTCACTTTTTTTCTTGATGAGTCTGCTGGAAGGTTTGTCAATTTTCTTTATCTTTTCAAAGAACCAGCTCCTGGATTTATTGATCCTTTAAATTGTTCCTTTAGTCTCTATGTCATTCAGTTCTGCTCTCATCTTGATTATTTCCTTCCTTCTACTCACTCTAGGCTTTGTTTGTTGTTTCTATAGTTCTTGTAGATGAAGGGTTAGGTCGTTTATTTGAAATATTTCTGCCTTTTTTAGGTAGGCCTGTATTGCTATGAACCTTCCGTCTCAAGACTACCTTCGCCATGTCTCATAGGTTTTAGACTGTTGTCTGTTCATTTTCATTTCTTTCCAGAAACTTTTGATTTCTTCCTTGATCTCATTATTAATCCATTCATTGTTTAATAGTATTCTATTCAGTCTCCATGAGTTTGAATGTTTTTAGATTTGTTCTGGAGGTTGGTTTCTAGTTTCAAGCCTTTGTGGTCTGAGAAAATGCTTGTTATAATTTCAATTTTCTTGAATTTGTTAAGGTTTGTTTTGTGTCCTGTCATGTGGTCTATCTTTGAAATGTTCCACTGCATTTCAAAAGAAAGTGTATTTGCTCTTTTGGAATGAAAGGTTCTCTATATATCAGTTTAGTCCCTACGATCTAAGATGTCATTCAGTTCCACAATATCCTCGTTGATATTTTGTTTGGAAGATCTATCCATTGCTGACAGTGAGGTGTTAAAATCCCCTCTGTAAGTGTATTGCTGTCTATATCTTTCTGGAAGTCCGCCCTCATTTTCCTTATATATTTGAGTGCTCCTATGTTGGATGCATAATCGTTTCCAATGTTTATGTCTTCTTGATGGATTCTTCCCTTGACTATTTTGAAGTGTCCTTCTGTGTCTCTTTTTATCACCTTTGTTTTGAAGTCTATTTTGTCTGATACAAGTATTGCTACCCTGGCTTTTTTTCCCTGTCCATTTGCTTGGAATATGTTTTTCCAACCCTTTACTTTCAGTTTGTGTAGGTCTTGTTCTAGATGGGTCTCTTGTAGGTAGCATAGGTGCGGGTCATGTTTTCTAATCCATTCGGCTACCCTATGTCTTTTGATTGGAGCATTTAATTCATTTACATTTAAGATAATTATTGATAGGTATTTATTCATTTTTTCCCTTTGTAACTGTGTTCCTCCCTCTCTCACTCTTTTTCTTCACTTTCTTAAAGTAGTCTTTTCAGCATATCTTGCAATGCTGATTTGGAGGGGGTATATTCTTCTAGCCTCCTTTTGTCTCAGATACTCCTTATTTTGCCTTCCATTTTAATTGAGAGCCTTGATGTGTAGAGTCGTCTTCATTGAAGGCCTTTGCTTTTCATTACCTGGACTATTTCTTGCCATTCCCTTCTGGTTCGTAGTGTTTCTGTGGAGAAGTCAGCTGCTAGCCTTACCAGGGCTCCCTTGTATGTTACTTCCTGTTTCTCCCTTGCTGACTTTAAGATTCTCTCTTAGTCTTTGCAATTTGCCATTTTAATTATGATGTGTCTTGGAGTGGGTTTCTTTGGGTTATTCTTGATTGAGATCCTCTGTGCTTCCTGGACTTGTGTGGCTTTTTCTCTACTCAAATCAGGGAAATTTTCCATCATTACTTTTTCCAACAGGTTTTCTATCCCTTGCTCCTCTTCTTCTCCTTCTGGAATCCCTGTTACATAGGTATTATTACATTTCATGTTGTCCTGCAGTCCCCTTAACCTTTCTTTGTTCTTTTTGAGTCTTTTTTCATTTTCTTGCTCTTTCAGGGAGTTTTTTCCTACCATGTCCTCCAGCTCACTTATTTGATCCTCTACTTCATCTAGCCTGCTTTTGATTCCTTCTATTGTGTTCATCAATTCAGAAATTGTATTCTTCATTGCCTCTTGGTTCTTGTTGATAGTTTCTATGTCCTTTTTCATGCCGATATAGTTTGCAGTAAGTTCATCACAGTTTCCCTGTAGTTTTTGTAATTCTCACTGAGCTCATTGAGTTCATCAAGCTTCCTTATACCCATTGTTTTGAACTCAACATCTGATAGTTTACTTGCCTCTATTTCATTTAGTAGTCTTTCTGGGGATTTCTCCTTACCTTTGGATTGGGAGTTGTTTCATTGTCTTCCCATTATTCATCTGCCTGAGCAAAACCACACAGCCCAGGGAGCAAACCCACGACCACAAAAATACCTCCCCCCTGCAATCCCACTATCAACAGCAGATGAACCAGTATTAATAAAGCTGTAAAGAGATTAAGACTATTATAACAAAGGAGAGAAATAAACTATAGTGTAAAATCTAGCGACTTCATATGCACCAACTTGATGGACAAGAAATGAATGTTAAAAAACTATGTAGTAAAGAAAATATCACAAATCATGGAGAATACCACAGTGGATTTCATCTCAGTAGCCCCTCGTATTTACCACTGTTTTTTCTTTCTGGATCCACCTTTGGTGATGTCAGATGTTGACCCCACCTGACCTTAGGCAGTCTGTTTGAGACTTCCCAGGATCTACTGTCTGTGGCTGTCTCCTTCAGTTGTTAATCTAGTCACTCTGCCCTCAGCAGTCAGGCTTAAGCACCATAGGTCAGGGACGAATCCCTCCTGGGGTTGGGGCTAATCTTTCCCCTCAGGCTGCTGCTGCTTGGAGGGGATCAGTCTGTGTGAGCTCGATGGCTGCTGCCTTATAGGGGACGATTCAGCACCAGGATCCCAGAGGCTACTCTCTTGGTTCTCTCCCCAGAGCCTTCATCCCTATTCTCCCCTAAGAGCCTCTAATCCACTTTGCCCCCACTTTGCAGGGATCTACTGTCTATGGCTGCCACTCTGCACTCAGCAGTCACGCTTAAGCACCACAGAGCCAGGGCAGAGTCCCTCCTAGGGGCGGGGCTATTGTTTCTTCTCAAGCTGCCACTCAGGGGATGGTCTGCCTGAACAAGACGGCTGCGGCCCCATGGGGGATGACTCAGCACTGGGATCCTGGCGGCTACTTTCTCAGTTCTCTCCCCAAAGCCTCTGTCCCCAGTCTCTCCTCAGGCGTCTCCAGCCCACTCTGCCCCTGCCTTTGCAGGAGCCCAGGATAAGTGGCTGCTGTTGAATATTTATGCATTGGCCCTTTAAACAGCCCATTGCATCTCCAGCTGTCCGTCTCTGGCAGAGAACAACCCTGCCAGTTTTCACAGCTGGCTGTTATCTTTGTACTTTTTGGGCTCTGGTGCTATAAGTTGGGGATCCCTGATCATGATTTAGACCCCACTCTTTTCAGGGGGATGAAACTGGCCACTTAAATATCCCTCTCGCACTGTTGCCTGAGGGTGCCCAGCCAGCCTTCTCATATCTCTGCCCCATTCCTTACCAGTCAGGCTGTGCTACACTGATTCTTCTCTCTCTCTGAGGTTATAAGGCTTCTCTCTCACTATTGTTCAGTTGTTTGTTCTGGGGATTTTTCCACAGTTTAGTTGTAATTCCATGTTGTTCCCGGGAGGAGGTCAGTGTGACTTCTATTCACTCCTTCACCATCTTACCCTCCTATTTCCGGAGTCCTTAATGTAAGTCCCAGACTTGTCTTTTTACCTTCATTGTGCATGCTTGAGGGTTAGGTAGAATCATAATGCCATTAACACACCAACAAAAGAAGTATTAATCCCTGGGTATCATCCAATAATAAGGTCATATGCAAATTCCCCTGAATGTGCACATCCCTTCTATATAAGTGTGGTTCACAGACCAACAGTATGGGCACCACTTGGGAGCTTGTCACAAAAGCAGAATCTCAGACCCTGCTCCAGACCAGCTGAATAAGAACCTTCATGTTCACAGCTTTCCCAGATGATTTGTATGCTATTAAATTATTTATGTATGTGTGCAGTGAAAAGACACTTGACCCACTCCTGTCATTTTTGCAAGTTCCACTCCTACACATGCACGCATACAACATGCACACTAGTAACTACTGTTACTAGTTTTGTTTTGCTTTCCAAGGTTTCATTTTGCACATAAAAACAAATGTAAAGATATGCAAATTCTCCAAATTTTCCCATAGATATGCAAATTTCCCACCTTGTCCTACAAGTTAGCTTATTTCTACTTACTTTTACAAACATTGCATTTTTATTTTCATAAAGTTATTTTTAAAGAATTAAATGCTCTTCTTTTTATGTTTAAAAGATACTATAAACATTGTTTTTTCACTGTTCTCCATTTTTCTTCATTCTACATATATTTGTCCATATTGATGACTAGTGGCTGTGAGACATTTGCACTCTTTCACCTTTATTCCCCATATCGTATAATTGCTAGATAATTACAAAATCAGAAAAGCCAATAGAGTAACTGAGCCTATCCCACTAGAAGCTTGCTTAATCTCAAAAGATTTTTAAAGAACAATTATCATCAAAAGATTATTCTCTGTATTTCAGGTCTGAATAGAAGGAAAGTTGAAAGTCACATTATCACATGTACATGTATGTATTTTGTGTAGATGTATCTTGATCACACATCTTGGATTTTTCCACCCTCTGTAGTTTTACCCAATCCATCACCCCTGTTGGAATTACCTACCCTTGAAAGCCCCCATCTATTGAAATTCTCTCCATATGTCAAAAGTCTAATACTTCGTTTACCAAAAAGGCTTTCCTGACCACCCCAACCAGAAGAGCTTCCTCTGTCTTTGAAACCGTATTGTTTTTTCTTGTGAGTACCCCCTTTCTCACCTTTCACATATTCTGCCTAATTGCCCTGAACAAAGCATTTCCTTTACTTAACTGTGGGCTTCTTGAGGTTGGAGATTGTGTCAAAAAGGTTTGTATCCACTTTTGTACCTACTATATTATAGACTATAGCATAAGTTTTTGATAAATATTTGTTAAGTAAATGAGCGTAACTATGTAAAGCACCAATGCATATCATCCTATGTGAAGTCCTGTATTATCTATTTCTCTTTTGCTCTGTCCTGCCCTCCAAATTTGTTCTAGCCTCTGTCGTCACACCACATCACTCAGCTATAAGAACAGAGTAACCCCAATTCATAAATCTGTTCAATGTTAGATTGTTAACCAAATTAATATTTTTCATGTGTATAGAAAACCTTCCCCCATATGTGTTAAAATATTTTAAAGATTACTGTTTCATTTTTCTACAATATCTCTGTGAGCTACAGATTCTTCAAATTATACACTATCTTCTTTTAAATGAGATTTGAAACTGCTAGGTAGTTTGATTCATACAGAACCCCACAATGTTACAGAAATATGAAAAGTGTAAGTATATAACTCCTAAAGCTCTTCCAATCTAAGATTCAATAATCCTTTGATGTGCTTGAACTAGACTTCTCATAATCTGACATTCTTAAAAGTCAGAGGTAGCTCACAGTTGAGAAAAATTGATAAAAATACATACAACATTGGATTCAGCACCACCATGTGTTTGTAGATGGCATGAATAAAGACATATAAAATTATAAAATAAAAGTTAACAAAAAATGCTTCAACACCTTTATTGTCTCTACAGTGTAGTCTTTATATATGTATTATCTTAGAGATACCTTCAAAATGAGGAGTGACAATTACAGACATTATATAATTTACAATTTTCTAGGTATCTCAAGGCCATTTGAGACAGATTTTTTACAGTAAAATCTCAAGATTTCCATTTTCTGTCTACAGTGGAAAAACAAATAAACAAACGTTCATAGATGCCATCACACGTCTCAGCAGGAACAATGAACTTCCCAGCTATCTCTCCCCTCCCCCTAAAAAGCAATTTAATGCACCACTGGAGGTTGCCTATTAATTGGACTAGAAATAAAGTAGCCTGTGAAGGTTGGCCATGGAAAATACAGTTTGTGTGTGTGTGTGTGTGTGTGTGTGCGCGCGCGCGAGTGTATGGATATATATAATAATTCACTCACAAAGTAAACAAGCAACACCAGTACGTCATTTTCTAATTACAGGGCTGTTTCATAAACTGTAAATGCTAACATGGGAGAGGTAAATCATAGCAATTTAATTAATAAAACAATTTAGACACTTAAACCCATATGTGCACCCCTGGGGGCACCACATCAATAATAGAAGCTTACGGGCATATTTTAGAAATTTTATGCAATCATTTGCAGATCTCGTAGTCAATAATTGTTTCAAACTGCAGTAACTCTTTTCTTGCCGTACACAAGGAGTGAATTTTCTTTCCTTAAATATTCTTTTCTCTTACCATGGTCTCTTTGGGTTCTAGGCATAGTAGATACCAGTTTCTTTCCTTGAATTAGCAGGACTGAATGAGATGAGAACCCCCCCTTCCAGCAAAACAGCAAAATGTGGTAAGTGAAATTCCTGAAAAGGCAGGAGCAGGAATCTCCCCTTTTCCTTCAATTTAAAGGGAGATATAGAAGATAATAAATGTCAGAGAATGAATTTGCATATTTTTAGACCTTCTTTCCCTTTTAACCTTTTAAAATTGTCTGTAGAACTCTCCCATATTGCTGGTGGGACTGTAAAATGGTGAAGTCACTTTGGAAAATGATTTACCAGCTTCTTAAAAACTTAAATATAAATTTACCATATGACCTGCAATTTCATTCCTAAGAATTTCCTGTTTCCTTTCCTTTCTTTTCCTTTCCTTTCCTTTCCTTTCCTTTCCTTTCCTTTCCTTTCCTTTCCTTTCCTTTCCTTTCTTTTCCTTTCCTTTCCTTCTTCTTTGTTTTTTTTTGGGGGGGGAGGGGATTTTTTAAAATCCTCACCCAAGGACATTTTCTCATTTCTTTTAGAGAGAGGAAAGGGGGAGGAGGTGGAGGGAAACATTGACATAACAGAGAAACACCAGTCAGTTGCTTCTTGAAGGCCCCCTGACCAGGGATTGAACCCAAAACCTAGGCATGTGCCCTGACCAAGAATCAAACCCACAGTCTTTTGGTATATGGGATGACGCTCCAACCAACTGAGCTATACTGGCCAGGGCAAGATTTCCTGTTTTCTACGATAACTGGAAATAATATGTCCTTTGACAAACTTGTACGTGAATATTCAGTGACATTTTTCATAAGAGCCAAAAAATGGTTATAACCCAAATGGCCATCAATTGATGAATAAACAAAATGTGTATAGCCATACAGTAGAATATACTGTTCATCAATACAAAGGAACAAAATACTAATACATACTCCAATATCCTCAAAAATAAGTTAACTCAAAGAAGCCAGGCACACAAGACTACATATTGTAGGGTTCCATTTATATGAAATGTCCAGGAAACACTAAGTCAAAGAGACAGAAGGTAGATTAGTGGTATCAAGCTGGGCATAGGAACTGGGGGGAACTGTAAGAGAGCATGAGGGATCTTACTGGGGTGATGGAAATGTTCTAAACTGTCCTAAAATGGAACAGCAATGGTTATACAATTTAGTCAGTAAGTTTACTAAAAATCATTTAATTCTACACTTAAAACTGATGACATTTTTAGTATAAAATTATTCTTCAAAAAGTTGTTTAATATTTGTGCCCATAATTTTTGATGATTCTTCTCAATCCTGAAAAACAAAAGGAATTTGTATTGAATTATATCCATATATGATAATTAGAGAATTGTACAGTGTGTTGTGACTGTATAAGACTAAGCCTAAATAAGTGTAGTCTTTTTGTAGCTGTGGTTATCGTTGTTACAGTTTGTATATACTCAGATACCCAGTTATCAACAGTCGCTCTTTTTGCTTTTGCAATTCCCATCAGAGAGATAACAAACTATTATTATTGAGCACTTACTAAGTGTTATGCACTCTATACAGTACTAAATTCTTAATCAATGTAATAATTCTTATACCTCCCTTTGGTATTCCCATTAATACATGAGTCAACTGAGGCAAAGGAAAGCTGAATCATTTGCCCAAATGTGGCAGTAAGTGGTAGAGCTGGGATTTGAACACATTTAGCTGCAGGATGCATGGTGGCCTGCCTCCATCACTAATGCCTATATAGGGGCTGAGTTCTCTCTTGGAATTTGAAGGTTGTCATCACCTGTTTGTGGGCTGCTTTAAAGGAAGCAGATGTGACTGAATGAGCCTTGCTCAAGAAATAGTGTAGAGGTACACAGGCAAATTGTCAGTATTGGCTTCCTCCAGGGATCACTCTGAAGGATGAGTGGGTGACGCTAAACTTTCTTCCAAAGCCTATGCACTGCTTAATCTATTATAATTAACATATTTTTTTAGTTAAAAATGCAACTAGAAACACTTTTATTCCCTAATAAAAGTAAATGCAGTTTTTCTGGATATGATCGTTTCCAAATTTACCTAGTTTATTATCTTCATCAAAAATATGGAACAACTACTTTAGCCATGTGACCTATTCTTCTGAAAGGTCATCAAAACCTAAGACAAACAGGCCATGAAAGATAAGACTGAATTTTACTAGCAATGTGGAGTCCCGTCTATGGTGTGAGTCCGGCATTCCCCCAGCACGTGGCTACTTTCTGGCAGGAGTCTGGATGCTGGGCAGCCCTCTGTAAAGACCTGTGCTTATGGCTATGGGTGGGTTTCTTTTTTTTTTTTAATTGTATTTTTCCCATTACCATTTATCCCCCTTATACCCTCCTTCCTGCCACAATCACCACACAATGAGCCCTTTTTCCTTTTTGCTCAGTCTTTCCACTACCTACATCCCGCACACACACATGCTGTCATCTGTTCTCCATCTATGAGTCTGCCTCTGTTTTGCTTATTAGTTCAATTTGTTCATTAGATTCCACATACAAGTGAATCGTTGGATTTCTTTAAATATCTGGGAGGATGTTATGAAAATTCTGGCAAATCTATATTTTAGTATGTATAAGGAAAGTCTCAGTTTACAAATACATTATGAAATGTATTTGAAACATTTATCATTTGCATGGAACATATATTAATCTAAGACACTAACATAAAATAGTAGGTTGGTTGTCCACAGAGGCCATATAGGCAAACACAGAGAAGAAACATATTGAACAAGAAAAGTAGTGGAGAAAGTGTTATTGCAACTTCAGTAACTAAAGAAAATGGAATATTTTTAAATCAATAACTATTTTCTAAATTAGATTAAAGGCTTACCGTTGAGGATCTTGTCATGACCTGGACCTGCTCTATACTGAGGTGGAATCAGAATGTTTTGTTACCACAGCATCCTTACATTTTTGTTATTTCCTCACATGCACTGAATCTTCTCTTCCCCCTCAGTCACCTGCAGTCATTTAGCTCTAAACTCTACTTCCATCTATCTATCCATGCATCCACTTACCTATTCATCTAGCCTCCCATCCACCCTCCAATAATCCATCTACCTGTCCCTTACTAGCCTCCCACTTGGTTTCTCTTACAATGTGGACAACATAATTAACCATTTTAGAGCATTTCCAGAAATATTTTGAGATCAAGACCAAGGCATCGCATATGAAACAGCTTCCTGGGAGATTTTCATGTGCCCCCAAAGTATAGAAACCCACGTCATGTTATTCATTTCTTCACTGCGTGTAGCAAAAGGAGCAAGATAGGTCCTCCTGCGTCATTGAGATGATGGAAGACACCTGATATATATTTCTTCAGTTTCCCTCTGTACTAGAATACCTTTTTAGCACAGTGGTAGGCAAATCTTTTTCTACCAAGGGCCAAATAACAAACATTTCAGGCTTTCAGGTCAAGAAGCCATGTCTTCAATGCTTCGGTACCTGTTATCACAGTTAAATGTTTTGTCTTTTAAAATGCAAAAGCCACTGTTAGCTTGTGGGCCATACCAAAACAGGCAGCAGGCCGAGTTGCCCGGCCCTTGTTTTAGAGTAACTGACGATCTAATTGACAAGCCCTAGGGCTGTTTTGAATGTTATGCACACCTTGATCTTTTATAGCCCTTGACACCATTAATCATCCTTTCGTTGTTAAAGCTTGACTTCCATGTCATTAAACCCTCTTGGTTCTCTTACTTCCATCCTGTTCTTCCTCTGTCCTATTCACCACTTTCTGTATTGTGCATGTGTGTATGCATGTGTGCATATGTGTGTGAGTCTGTTTGTGCATGTGTTGTATGTGTATGTTCCAAGGTGCTGGCCCAAGCTGCTTCTATGGCCATGTTGTCAGTCAAACTGGAGAGATACCTTTTTTAAAAAACAAAGTTGTAGCTCACCACTGAAGCCTGGCAGTGCTGGCCCCAGCTGCTGCCATCAAGCTGCGCTGCTCCCGCCAAGTAGGAAGAACAGCTCTGTCTCCGTCTGCAGTGTGTGCTGCAACCTAAGGCTGCCCGACCCAGGTTTACTGCCCCATCTAATTGAAACCCTAGGCCATGCCAGTACAATTATAATTGGCAAGAACAGCAGTGGCATCTGATGTTTCCATAGTGCTCCATGCTGCAGGACTTTATGTTCTTATCAAGGTCAGCTGAATGAACACAAAACTTACTTCCTAATGTGGAAAAACTGACATAAAATGTGTACTGAGAATATTTGTCAGTTGCTCAATATATTCAAATGCCATTTCTGCCTCAAACAGTTAGTAGCAAGGACAGCTGTGCAGGGGAAACTGCTCTTCCAGCTGGGAACTAAGCCCAGGAAAGGACTCTAGCCTGATTTTGAAACTACTAAGCATTCTAATGAAGCTGACTTGATTTACATTTTAACAATATCACACAATTGTACTACATGGCACTTTTCCAATAACCACTTCAACATCATTCATTTTGACACCTCCCATTGTTATGAAAAGCAGAATGAATCAAGCAGCATTCTGCGATAGGGCGCGTGGGGCAGGGAGCTGGTTTCATGTGATTTCAAATCCACTAGCCCAAGCAAGCAGGCCCTTCCGTGAAATGCTGGGTTCTCGTGACTGTAATTCCTTCAGTGCCCTGCCCATCCTATTGAACCAGAGTCCTGAGCTCTTCCTGCCCACCTGCCGTCAAGATAGCTGCACACTAATTAACACTCAGTTCCTGACTCTGATCTGTTCTAGGAGCCAAGCAGATCACACTTGCCCTACTACCTCAGCAGCAGCCAGTCTTGGTTGAAAGCATTGCTTCAGGGTACAGCAGTCCCCCTTAACTGGCAGTTTCTCTTTTCACTCTCGGTTACCTGTAGTCGAAGAAGGTCTGAAAATACTGAATGAAAAATTCCAGAAACAAGCAATTTATAAGTTTAAAACTGTGTGCCATTCCGAATAGCGTGATGGAATCTCGAGCCATCCCACCCCACCCTGCCCAAGGCAGGGAGCATCCCTTTGTCCAGCATCTCTGTGCTGTATAAGCTTCCCCTTCCATTAGTCACTTCATAGTTTCCTCAGTTATCAGGTCAGCTGTCATGGTATCACAGTGCTTGTGTTCAAGTAACCCTTATTTTATTTAATAATGACCCCAACAGCGAAAGTAGAGATATTGACAATTCACTTATCCCAAAGAGAAGCTATAAATTGTATACTCATGTGTATAGTAAAAGACACAGTACGTACAGGGTTCAGTGCTATCCATGGTTTCAGGCATCCACTGGAGAGTATTAAAATGTATCCCTCAAGGATAAGGGGGGACTACAGTACTTACTTCCCTCTAATGAAATAGACTCGTCAAGGCTTCTTGCTTCTTGCTTTTGAGTCTGATCAGAAATATGAAAAACCAGTTTTACGTTCCTATTGGCAATACCCAGAGCAGTTTAAATGTGGCCCCTAAAAGGTTTGATCGGAAATGTGCCCAAGGTGTGGTGTCCCTAATGAAGCAGCAGCCTTGACACAGATGGTGTTTGTGCTAAGCTGTGCTGACAGGGAGATCCTCCTGTTTCTCTTCTATCCCTTCTCCAGCTCTAGAGGAAGGGGGTGGGTATTAGACATCCTGTCTGAGGAAATAACCATTTGCATGTTCCTATGGTTTAAAATGTTAAACCATATGGTTAAAGAGCCTAGGCCAATGTCTCCCTGCACACCCAGGGCAGAAGGGTCTGCCTCCTCAGAGCCACGAGCTCCAACGTGGATGGCTGAGGATTAACGTTTGCCTCTTCCTTTGGCACACCCTTTCCTCCACAAAGCTGTAAATGGAATGCCTGTGGAGTGACTCCTTGTTGATTGCTGGAACATCACCGCAGCATTAGAAGGGACCAAGGCCAGGTAACCTACTTATCCCTCATGTGGTGTGACAATCCCTCTACATTATCTTCAGTTACTGGTTATTCAACCTCTGGTTTGATATCTCCAGCAATGACAAAATCACTGTCATGTGTGGTATCATTCAGATTATTGATAACACCATCTTTCTTTCCAGTATTCATAGGGAAGAAAAAAGAAGAAGAATTGTCTTTTAATTATACTTCCTATTAAAAAAATATATAAAATTGACCCTGTAATGTGTTAGAGTCAAGAGGAACTTAGGTTCATATCTTGAAATCCCACAACATAGATGGGTGACTTTTAGCAAGTTTATATTTTATCTTAAAAAAATTAAAATTGCATTGCCTATTTATCTCATTTATTCAATAATTTTTTCAACAAATAGTTAATGAATACATAATATGTGCCCGGCACACTCCTTGACGCCGAGCATGTAGGTGTTAAAAAAAAAAAGAAAGAACAGACAAAATTCCTCCTCATGAAACTAGTATTCCACTGGGAGGCGGGGGGCTGAAGAAAACAAATAAAAGAGTAAATTACATAGTAAGTAAGGTGATAGAACTATGGAAATAGGGAAAGAGAATAAAAAATAGTAAATTAATATTTAAGCAAGTATTTAAAACGAGAGTAAGGCATAAAGATATCTGGCGAATGAGTGTTTTAGGCAAGGGGGATGGCAGGTGTACGGGCCCTGAGGGGAGGATGCCGGGCAGAACCCAGGAATAATCCGCAGGCCACTGTGGCAGGGGCAGAGAGAATGAGGGCGAAGGAAAGCAAGATTTAAAACAATGAAGGTAGTTGGATTCTGGATATATTTTGAAGGTAGAGCCAATTAACTGCTGATGGATCAGATGTGGGAAGTATTAATTACCTATTGCTTCATAACAATTTAGCCCAAAACTTAGTGGATTTAAATGACAGATATTTATCACCTCAGTTTTTGTAGGTCAGGAATCTGAGAACAGCTTAGTAGGGAAGTTCTGGTTCAGGATCTCTCATTCGAATGCAGTCAGGATGTTGTCATTGCTGCTATCATCTGAAGGCTTGATTGGGGCCAGATGACCTTCTAAGGTGGCTCACTGACATGGCTCCTGAAGGAGGCCTCAGTTCCTTGACAGATGGGCTCTCATAGGCTACCTAAATGTCTCCATGACATGAACACCAGCTTTTTCCAGTGTTGTAGGTTGAATGTTTGTTTCCTTCTGCCAAAAACAAAAACAAAAACAAAACCCATTCATTGAAGCCCCAACCTCTAAAGATTGTATTTGCACATAGAGCCTTTGTGGATATAATTAAAAGTTAAATAAAGTAACAAGGGTGGGAGTGGGACCCTGATCCAATCTTTTATGTTTATGATCCAAACATAAAATTGGCCCAGTAGTGTGTTAGAGTCAAGAGGAACCTAGGTTCATATCTTGAAATCCAATGGTATCAGTGTCCTAATAAGAGCCACCGGACAGCTTGCTCTCTCTCTGCCATCCGCTCTCCCCACACAGGTGAAGATGGCAGCTGTGTGCCTCCGAAAGAGAGCTCTCGCCAGAAGCCAAGACTGCTTGTCTTTGACCTGAGACTTCTTGAATCTAGTACTGTGTGGAAGCAACTTTCTGTTATGTAAGCAATCCAGTGAATAGTATTTCTTTTTTATGATAACCTGAGTAGACTAACATATCGTAATGAGGAAAGAGAAAATAAAGAGGAATCCACAAGGCCTTTTATGGCCTATTCTTCAAAGTTGACACCTTTACTTTTATTTTATTTTGTTTAATAGAGGCAAGTAAGCAAATCTATCTGATACTCAAGGGGGAGAGAATTAGGATCCACCATTTGAAGAGAGGAGTAACAAAGAATTAATGCATATATTTTAAAACCACCTTACAAGGTATAAAAGAAATAGTGGCAACAAGAATGATACCAAGATTTCTGGACTCGGTAACTGAAAAAAACAGAATCAGCATTAATGGAAATGTGTGCAACTATTATTGAATAGGATTATATTGAAGAGTTAGTTTGGGATATGTTAAATGAGTTACATGCACACGTTTAAACGGAAATGTCAAATAGATAGTTGAATATGTGAATTTGGAGTTATACGATTAATTTATGCTAGAAATGTAAGCTATGAAACTTAGTGGAGGGAAGGAGAAAGGAAGGGAAAAGAGGGGAGAGGAGGGGCCTAAGGCCTGAGTTGCCCTGGTCCAGCAAAACAGCAAAATGTGGGAAGTGAGCCCCGGGAGAATTGTACATTAAGGGAAAGAAGTATGTGGGGGAACCAGGAAAAGAGTTGTGAGCTGGATCAGAAGAAAACCAGGAGAGGAACATTTTGGAAGCTGAGCAGAGGAAGTGTTTCAAGGGATAATGATCAACTTTATCAAATGCTATAGATGATGTACAATAAAGACTGAAAATTGGCCATTGGATTTAGTAATGTGGAGGTCACTGGTAACTGTGATAACAACAGTTTTAGCATTAAGAGGAAGACCTGATTGTTTTAAATTTAAGAGATAATGGGAAGAGAGGAATTACTGAAATGGTATAAGCTGTCTGGGATATGTTTCTTTACTTTAATGAGATTGCTTTCTAGAGTCACTGAAGGTCTCCTATTTGATGAACCAGGGTTTGTTTTTTCTTTGTTTTGAGTATTTTATACACCATAATCTTTTTTCAGCCCTTTGATACCATTGATTATCCTTTTCTTCTTAATCCCTAATTATCAGGTCATTAAACCATCTTGGCTATCCCTCTTCTATCCTACTCCTTCTCTACCCCATTCCCCAGTGTGTGGTATGTATGACTTAATGCTTGTGTGTGTGGTGTGTGTGTGGTGTGTGTGTGCATCTGTGTGTATCTAGGCCCTTTTGCTGCCTGAGCTGCTTCTGTGACCATGCTACCTGTCAAGCTTGAGAGGTATTTATTTTATTAACCTAATCACAGCTTGACTGCTCCTCTTTGGAAGAGTTATTAAGGGAAACAGAGAAATGGAATAGTAGTGGGAGGGAAAAAGGGGGGCCAGGCAGGGTTCTTTATCTTTTTTATCAGATGGGAGCAATACTGAATGTTGGGATACTAATAGAGAATTAGTGAAGAAGGAAAAGGTGTAGGGGAGAGAGAATGGAATACAGGTGGTTATGCTGAATGTACTATGTGAGAGTACACTAACTTCCATTTAAGTCCCACGCGTTAGATATTATGTGAAATACTTTAAATATACTACCCTATTATACTCTATCTATGGTCCTATAAGGTGAAGCACTGTACCCATGGTATAGGTGCTGACTCTGAGACAAGACAGATAAGGTAACGTGCACAGTGTCGCCCGAAAGACAGACACAGTAGTGTTGATGCTCATTCTGCCTGGCCACACAGGCTCTGCACAGCTTCAGGCTCACAGGAGGTGTGAAGAGTAACATTTTATGTTTCTTTTATCATGTTTTTATCTTTTGTCTTTTTTGCTCCTTTTATCTTTCCTTTTTGGTCGCTATTAAAATGCATAGAATAAATACTCAGTAAGTGTTTGCTAAATAAAATTTGCTTACATGTCTATAAAAATTTATGAAAAAATGAGTAAAAATATAGAACTGCTTTTGACTCTGTCCATGAAGAACACCCTGCTGTTAGAAAGTCCCCCCAAATTATATCTTTCTTTTACGAAATTAAATAACTCAGAGTATTTCATTTATTTTTTCTTATTTAAATTAAACTACTTAATGTATACTTTTACACTCAACAGTCTTGCAATTCAATTTTTAGAATAAAATTTCTAACAATTATAAAGCAAATAATTATGGTCCTAGAATCATTAGGCACCAGGGAATCTGCTTGGCTGAATAACATGAATAAAATTTTATACCATTTGAAGATTACCAATTTTCAAAGAAAATAAACTCAAAAACTATCCTTAGCGCCAAAATTCGCTCTAAGATCTTGATTTGCTGCCTATCAATGAAGTATTTCATGGTTTCTTCGGTGCCTCAGGAGTGTGGCTGTGAAAATAAATTACCATCGTGTTTCTGTGAAAAGGAAGTCTGGCTGTTTAATCTTTCTAGGTTTCTGAATTCTGAATCAATGGAGAAAGTTTTATTAGAAACAAAGACATGAAAGCAAAGCAGCCTAGGGCTACAGTTTAAAGGACATGCACTCTGGAGTGGGCAGAATGAACCCGGAGCTTAAGAAAGTGGACCCAAAGAGCAGCAGGTTCTTTCAGAAGCAGCAATTCTGCCAGGAATGCAGCCTTGGCCATCCCAGGTACGGGAAGGCTCTGTATCAAGCCAGATGTCTTAGTCCATTTGTGGTGCTATAACAAAACACCATGCATTTGGGGGCTTAAACACAGGAGAGGCACCCTGACCACTGGGACTCAGTTAGTTGTACATCAACCCACAAAGCAAAAGTTCGCTGGTTTGATTCCGGTCAGAAAACATGCCTGAGCTGCAGTTTTGTCCCACACTGCGGTGCATATAAAACTGATCAATGTTTCTCTCACACTGATGTTTCTCTTCCTCTCCTTCTCCCTCTCTCTAAAAAATAAATAAATAAAATCTTTTAAAAAAAAAAGAAAACAGTAGAGGCTGGAAGTCAAGATCAGGGTGCCAGCGTGGTCAGATTCTAGTGAGAGGCCTCTTCTGGTGTGTACAACCTTCCACCTCACTGAGTCCCCATACATCGGAAAGGGGCGAGAGAGGTCTCCTTTGTAAGGGCACTAATCACAATAAGGAGAGCTCTGCCCTCGTGACCTAATCACCTCACAAAAGCCCTGCCTCCTGATATTATCACCTTCAGAGTGAGTTTTCAACATATGAGTTTCAGAGGGACACAAACATTAAATCTGTAGCAACACTGTGTCTGTAGTCCATCTAATTAAATAAAAATCACTTCTGTGGCATCTCTTTTGAGCTCAGCAAAGCAATATAACTCCTATATCTATAGTTAAGCATTTTACCATAATGTGGTCTGTAAGCACCTTCCGTTCTAACAAACCTGATACATTCAGCAACAATTCCTATTCTGGTAAAACTTTCCCTTCTTAGTCTCAACTAAAGGAGAGTCTAAGCCAATTTAGTTCAACTGCTCTTAGTCTCAACTAAAGGAGAGTCTAAGCCAATTTAGTTCAACTGCTCTTGAGTTATACATGAAAGTGGGGTGGGGGGAGACTACACTTACCCTCTATTTTAAAAATAATGTCCAGTATGATTTATTTCTTTTTTATCCAGGGTATGTATTATTTCTTTTTATCTATGGTATATATATATATAGAAGGTAGTAGTGCACTCGATTGCATTTAATTTTTTTTTACCTAGCTTTGTAAGTTCACTTTAAAAAATATTTGAAAAATATGCTAAGCAGTTCAATAAAGCTAATTTTTAATGATATTCAAGAGATTTTCCTTCCATTCCCTAGTCGATGTCAGGGCTCCTCAGTGAAGAAGGAAAAATCAATTCAGTTATCAAAGCACAGTTAATTGCTTTCAAGATTAGGGTAATTTAAAGAGCAGCAAAGTATTTTGTCTGTACTCAGCAGTTTTAGCTAAGGATAGTCTCCCAAGCACCACTAAAAAGAGAACTTTAAAATTTTGTCAGTTCGCTTCTCACATTCTTCCCAACTTTCTCAATGCTTGCCATCAGTAGAGCTGACGGCAGGATTTTGGCACCTGGAGCCATAGCACAGGGTGTTATTTTCAGCTAGCACAACCTGTTTCATCTCTCAAAAGGCTTTGGTGCTTGGCCCTCCAACTAGTTGAATATTTAGCCAAAATAGTTTCTTGAACATGCCTGGAATAGAAAAAAGAAGTCTTTTATGCTAAGGATTCTCCCATCTCACATGTTCATTGTTGGCTAAAATTCTCTTACCAGTGTCACTGGAACCTAATTATTCTTTGCAGCTTGTGTCATGTTGGAAGAGCATTCTAGAAACTATTAACATGAGGATGAGTAAGATATGACTCCTACTCTTAGGAAGCTCCCAGTCAAGAGAAGAGTATAGACAAGAACACAAATCATTTCATTCCTTGGGGTAAAATGCAGCTCCCAGGGAAGGTTGCCCAGGGAGGTCCCTTGGGGAGCTCTGACTACAGGGCGACAGATGCAGCCATGGAACCCCGTTAGGTATTTTTAGGGCCCGCACTGTAGTCAGAGAGGGGCGGCAGATGAGGCAAGAGGGGGCTCTCATGCTAAGCATTGGTGTTGACCCTGCAGGCAATGGGTAACCACTGAAGGTTCTAAACAGGGTTGTGACCTGGCAAATATATGTGTAATGCGTTTTAAATTTTAATGTCTTTTCATGTTTAAAAACATGATATATGCATCATAGAAAATTTGGGAATCACAGAAAATTATAGAGAAGAAAATAATTATGATATAGTCGTATCACCCAGAGACAATTGGCACCAACACTGCTGATTTTCCTAAAAATCTTTCAGGTGTATACATATATTTTATACCCATGTATGTGCAAATTAATTACATATATTATACATATGTAATATACTATATATCATTATATAGTATATTATCCTTAACAGACGATCTATGCAAGAGAAGAGCAGCCTCATTGAAAAGATGCTTTGACAAGCCCCTGAAGGTTGGAAGTAAGCCTTGGACATCCCCCACTGTGAAAGACGGAAGGGGGCCAATACTCTAAAGGAGGATGAGGAAGGAGCAGCTGAGCTCTACATGAGGAGGAAACCAGCATGAGAAAAACTCCTATTTGACTGCATGGTATTTGACGGGGATTTATTAGGTTGTTTGTGTGATGAAAATCTACTTCCCTCTCATTTAAATTTCTTGAGCAAATTCTGTGTGTGTGTGTGTGTGTGTGTGTGTGTGTGTGTGTATAGCTTCTCACCTAGAATTTTTATTTGGATTGTATCTCTATTGACTAGGTAATAGTATATGTCTTCGAGTAAGCTTTTCTCAGAAAGAGTAAATGAGCAGTCATAACTAATATTTACTTAGCACTTACCATGTGCCACATGGTGTTTTTTATCTGTATTACTCATTTAATCTATACAAAAACCCTAGGAGTAAATTACTATTATCATATACTTTATACAGATGAGAAAGTTATGATGCAGAGAAGTTAAGTAACTTGCCTAAAACCCACAGCTATCAAGGCTGGGATTTGAACCCAGGCATTATGTGATACCAGAATCTAAATGCTTAATTGTTTAACTGTGCTATGCAATATAACTTAGGGACCCTTGCACATCTGTGAAAACTTTTACTATTACCATCACTTTTAAGCAATAAGAGTAGGAGTGAACAATTAAGATTAAACTAAAAATTTTCATTAAGTTTGTCGATTAGAAAGTCATCAAATGCCATGGGTATTTTCAGAGGAACCATAGAGATAGAAATCAGATTAATGTGGGTTTTGGAGTGGAAAAAGAGAGGAAACTACTAACTGCAGCATCCTATAGGTTCAAGGAAGTGAATACGTTTAGATAGGTAAATCTACCTACATCTATCATCTATCCACCCACCCACCTATCCGACCAACCATTCATCTGTCTGTCTACCAACCCACTTATCTAGCTATTTTGTTATCTATATGAATATATATGTCTGTATATATGAGTGCCTGAGTGTGTAGATGTAGCCATATAAATGGCACCTTTCCTCTACACAGACTGAGAAAAGAAAGTTATATATAAAGGGGAGAGTTATATATAAAGGGGAAAGTTATATATAAAGCTATAGGCTGAAAGCACCATTAAAAAGATAAAGAAAAATATAAATAATTGAGGAACTAAGTCCCAGGGAAATGAGACAGTAGTGAAATCAAGAGCATAAAAGGAGAAGCTAACCTTGAATAGAAAGAACTCCTCATTTTCCAAGCTAAGAAGAAGTGGTACAGCTGGGCGTAGGTGTGGTCTACATCTGGGGATGACTGGAAGCTCAAGTAGCTCCTACCTGGTGCCACCTTTGTTGTGAAGCGGATGTATGGGGGGATGATGAACACTTAGAAGATGCTCTGAGGAGAGCAGGAGATGCTGTGACAGAGTAAGGAAAAGATGACCAAGTTGTGCTACAGGAGACCAGGTATTTGGAGGAAAATTTTTTTAGGGAAGGTCTACAGTTCTTGTTATCATTCTAATATTATTAAATACTATTATGTGTGAGACTTGGAGCTAACTTCTCTCTAAGCAACATTACATTTAACAGCTTCATGAGGCAGGAGCTATCATCTCCATTTAAAAGGATCAAGAAACTGAGGATGAGTTTAAAGTTGATATACCTATCTCCCTATCTCCACAGCTACTAAGGTGTAACAGAGTGAACCGTAGGACTTACTTTTCCCCCAAGTACCCAGAAAAAACTGAAATCTAAACTCCTTGAACTCAGAATAAATTACAGTTTACTGAGTCTATTAGAAGAAACTGTGTTAGGAAACATTGGCTGAAAACAAGGCAACCTGATGTGCAGTAACAGAGCATCTCACAAGTGTTTTCTCACAAATGCTTCAAGCTGAGCTTGTATCTAAGTCACTGGGTCCCACATGAGAATAGGTTCTAAAGCAACTGTTTACACAAAGCCCACATAGGCATGTTTTTCAAGACCTTACCCAGCCTGACTTCAACAAACCGTGCCAGCGTCAAGGGCTACTGTTCTGCTCATCATGAGGTTTTAGCCAAAATGTTGGGAAACACCAACAGCTAAGGGTCCAATTTAAGAGGACAAGTAAATGTCATATTTAGAATTGATTTTTAACCACTCATTTGGGCCATCTGGAGATCTAGGCAAGCTCATTGTATTGTCTACTCTTATAGGTCCTGCAATAACCCTGCCATATGCTTACCTCAGCATCTGTCACATTCTTCCACAACTGTTGGTTTACATAGCTCTCCTCAAGTGCATGGAGGACAGAGAGATTATCTTATGATTATATCCATGTGACCTATGAGAATATCTCCTAAATAGTAGGTAATCTGCAAGAGTGAAAAAAGTAGATAAAGGAATAAGTTAATAAGCCAATACTAGGTTTTATCTGAACCAAATGTGGTTGTATGAGTTACTTAACAGAATATTTTAAAATGCAGTTTATTGTATGAAGTAGCTTTAAATTTAATGTTGATGAAGAAGTATCAAGTAGAAGTTCTGATGGGATTGCAATAAATAAGAATTAGTTCTTTATCCCAACATTTGTGGTCCTCCCATATTTGGGCTCAGATTACCTTTTGTATGATATTTCTCTCTATTTCCCTTAAAATATCTATCAATCCAAACAATAATTATTCACTTATCCTCTCTATACTTGTAAATTAAAATTTACCTAAGTTCAAAGCTCATCTCCCACCTCCTTGAAACCTTCTAACATTGCTGTGGTTGGAAGAAATCTCTCCTTTTTCTGTGTTCACATAACCCCTAACCTTTTCCACTTACTGTACTTGGAAATCTCATGGTGATGTAGGCAAGCATGGGTAAATCCTTGACTTTTGTCTGAATAATTGGCTAATTTTGTCACCTTAAAAAGTTACTTTAGACTCCCTGAGCCTCACAATATTCATCTTTGAAATAAAGAATAATAATACTTACCTCTCACTGTAGCCATGAAGACTACAATATTGAATGTAAGTAAAATGATCTCTCCTTTCCTTCTTATAATTGTTTTTGTTTGGGTAAGCTTCTAGTCTACTAGACTCAAGCTCTCTGAGGGCACAAGTACTCTTTGGTGAATCTTTATAATACTCCAAACACACTACTCAATAAAAATGAAAATGATCATGCATTCTATCTCTATCCTTTTAATGTAAATAGATACTGTGGCAGTAATTGGAAAGAGTTTTTTATCCTTAGTTACATTAGCTACTTTCTCCTATAATCTTTGTCCCAAATTATTTTATATCAAAGCCCCTTTAAATAAAAAAAGTTAGGCTGTGTTTAGTTAGTCATTAGCTGTGAATTAGTCATGATTTTATTTATGAGATTTTTATTGTACATATCTTCCGATGTCGAAACAATTAACAGCTCGGTTCTTTATAAGCAATGGAAATTAACTCTGCCTGGCTTTAGCAAAAAAAGGACTATAGAATGATGATAGATGATAGATAGATAGATAGATAGATAGATAGATAGATAGATAGACGATAGATAGATAGATAGAGATATACAAATGGTTCCTTACAGTTTTCAGAATTAGAGAAAGAACTAAAAAATTAGGACAGAAATCTCAGTGGTCAGAAAGCATGAACCACACTTCATCCCAAGGGCATTGCCATTGAGTGACCATCTCCAACTTCCCTCCAGAAACAAATATCTTTGGCCAAGAATTTCTTTCTGGGAAAAACAATTTGTTTGGCTTCCGCTGGATTTCGTACCTATCCAGAGGAGTAGGGACTCATGATGGGCAGCCCCTCTGAGCCAAATACTGGCAAAGGCAAAGGGCTGGTAAAAATGGAAACAACTCACCATTACTCGATGCTCTGTTTTTTTCATGATTTTTTTATGAACGCCAACTGTGTTTTTTTCAATTATCACCTCCCAATTTATGAGAATAGAAATGTAGGGAATTGTAGACTACAAATACTGACTTTGTTCTGACAAATAGATATGAAATTTTGTTAAAAGTTATTTCACTAAGGAAAAAAATACCATAAAGCTCAAAACCATTGCATACAGGTTATTAAGGGAGACAGTCACATACAATTAACTTTATAAATACATTACTGCTTTTCTCTGTATTTGACAATAAGATTTATTATCTATGGCACAAAGTTTTCCAGGTAAGCCTATTCAGTGATAGGCAAATATTAATAAGGAATACTTCCAGTTAGACTCATTCATTCATTTATTCATTCACTATATGCTTATTGTGTGCATAGGGTAGGAGCTGGGAATACAAAGGCAAACAAAACTGACATAAGACCTGTGCTCCCAGATCTTACAAACCCATCATGAAAAGAAAATGCTCATAATCACGGAAGTAAATATATAACTACAGATAAGGACAAATCCTATGAAGGAAAAATAAAGCTTCTATGAAAAATATGAGTGGACAGTTTCCTTTATATTGTGTAATCAAAGAAGAAGTTTCTAAATTAGTGGGAGATAATGATAGTGACAGTACAGATGAAGGTATGGATTCAAGATACACTTTAGGAAATAGGTTCTATAGGACTTCACACAACTTTATTGAGAATGGATGATTCTCAGGTTTTTGTCATGAGAAACTGGATAAATGGGGGTGTCATTAGCTGAAGTATGATCACTGGAGTAACAGTAAATCCTGAAGGAAATGTCAAGTGTTAAAGTTGTTAAATTTGCGATGCTATATGATATTCAATTGGATATTTCACGCAAGCCATAATATGTATAGGTCTGAGCATAAAAGAGTCTGGAATGAAGATATAAATTTGGATGTTGTCATTTACAGCCGTTAACTGGATTTATGGGCAAGGATAAGATTGCTGAGAAAGAATGTGTGGAATGAGATAAAGTGGGGACTCAAGACAGAGCTTTGGGAAATTCTAACTGTAGTACTGAATAGAGGAAGAGAAACTCAAAGAAGAAATTGAGAAAAAGTGTCAAAGACATATATGGACTGAAGAATGTGGAATACACAAGAATAAGAAAATTAGAAACACCATGAAAGATGCATGTAAAGTACTGCAGAAACGCAGAGGGAAAGAGTATACCCATCTTGGAACTTGCTGGTTCCTATGTAAGAAAGGCTAGAAGAATAGATGCGTTCTAAAACAATTACTGTTTCTCTCCCCAGCCTTTGCAGGATTGGAATCAGCTCCACTAAAATATGAACTTGTAATAACTTAACTTCTCAGAGCACATTGGTAGCATAGTAAATCTTGGAAAAACAGAGGGTTAGACAATGCTCTGGATGAGAGAGTTTCAGAAGTCTCTGCTTCTAAACCTTTTTATTACATAATTATGAAAATCAAATTGAGATAGGAGGCAGCGGGCAAAGTTACACGATTTTTGTAAAAAGGTATCTTTCTGCATTCAGTTTAAATGAGGCCTTTCCTCATATCTTTGGGTGGAGAACACAAAGTGCTATTAAGTTTTCTTAAAATTCAATGACTCTCAAAAGACCATGGCCTTTTTGTAAAAAAAACAAAAACAAAAAAAGAAAAAAAGGAAGATGGATTCTATTACCCATGACCTGCACGTCGCAGTGGAAATGGCATGGGAGCTGATATCTGAGGCGTGGGTAGGCTGGGCCATGCAGGCATGGGAGCAAGGGAACAATAGACAAAAGGTGCCATGTGCAAACGTGTAGATGGAAAGGCTGAGGATCACAAGAAAAGTGAGTTACTCTAAGTGGATGGAGTATCAGTGGTCTGAATGAGGGCAGAGTAAGATAAAACATGGATAGCTGTTTAAAGCCTGGCTACAAACGTTAAATGCCAGGCCAAGAGCTTTGCTGCTGGGACGCAGTAGTCCAGAGCATGTTTGGGGTGGGGTGGGGAAGAACTGTGTTTTTAAATTGATTTGTACTTTGGCTTCTTTCTGTTGTTGCCCCTTGATATGGAGAAAGAGAGAAATAGTTCCCCAGGCAAAATAATGTCTGGGTATAATGCGCCCTGGTCAAAACCAGCTAGGAACAAGGGAGGGGTAAAAACACCAGCAAAAAGCAGCAGGGAGCTGGAGGCAGGGGAGGTGGTGCGCATAAGGAATTTCACTTGCTAAACACCCAAGCTAACAACCGCAGGCCTAAGCCCTTTCCCAGATCTAATGGCTGGGTGCCTGAAACCTCTGGACTCAGTAGAGAAAAAACTAAATCTCTGTTCTTCCATTTGTTATTGCTTCTCTCTTCCAAGCGTTTAATATGCTTTTTGTTACCAAACCACATTCTGTTCCATTCCCAAATCCTCAGGAATATTTTTGAGGAAAGGAGGGGCATGATTAAGCTGAGTTGTAGAAAGATTACCAAGCCATGGATCTTGGGATGGATTGAAGGAAGAATGACTGGAAGTAGGGAAATTAATTAGGAGGACATTACAAGAGAGCTACTGAGAGATAATACAGAGCTAAACTGGAGTGGGATAAAAGAAAGAGGCAAATTTGAGAAAGATTGTGGAAATGGACATGAAGCAAGTTGCTGGCAGCTTTGACACTGTAGCAGGAAGGAATAGCAGTAGGGTGACCAACCCCCGTTTGCCAGAGAATCTTGCAGTTTCAGCATGAACAGTACCGCTCCTGGAAAATCTTTCAATCCCGGACTAACCAGAGTGGTTGGTCACCCTTAAGACAAAGTGACGGTTGGAAGATTTCAATTCTGAGTAGCTCAGAGAATTGTTGTGTCTTTAACAAAAATAGAATGCAAAGGAGGACGGAGGACTGGAGGAGAAAGATAACCAGCTAAGGCTTTAAGAATGTTAAGTATAAGGTCCCTGTGGGGCGTCTAGCTGTGGGACTCAAGCTCACAACAGACCAGATCGGAGTTAGAATTATAGGTGGGGAGCCAGTCGACTGAAGTTTGATATTAGGTAAATGTGCCAAGGGGGAAAATTTAGGGAGAACCATGATAGGAAAACAATGAATCCTTGACCGGCACCATTTAGAAGATGGGGAAAGGAAAAGGAATTTGGGAGGGACAAGAAGGAGCAGAGAGTGGAATAGAAGGTTGAAGGAGAAAAGAAAATAAAGAAGGGTCTTCCAGCCAACTATTCTTCCATGTTCCAAGATTTAAAAATATAATTCAAAAAAATAAATTACCAACTAAGAAAAGGCCTTTGGATTTAGTGACTAAGCTGTTATTGATGACTTTGGTTGGGGGCGGGGGGGTTAGTGATAGAAAGGGATGAAGCTATATAGCAAGAGATTTCAGAACGGGCAGCAAAAAGGAGGAAATTTTAAAACACGAAAGGACAATTTACAAGCCATCTTTGTGACAAAAAGCACAATATAAAATTATGGAATGTATACAGTAATTAGTTATGGGACTTTTGGTATCACTAGCCCTACCCCATACCATCCTCCCTGAGGTCCGTAAAGCAAATGGCTTGTCTCAGATTATTTCTAAAGTTTTCCTCCAGCTCCATTGGACCTCATCTCTAGAATTCAAGGTTATGAATCAAGCAACCATTTCTCTGTGATGCACAATTGTGGTTTTGGAACTCCAGATGGTTTTTCCAAATCATTGAAGGCAGTAGTTTCTAACTGAACTTACTATAACGGTGGAAATGTTCTATATATGTGCTGTCCGAAACAGGAACTGCTAGCCACATGGGGCTATCGAGCGCTTCAAAGTGTCTAGTTCAGCTAATGGGCTAAATTTTAATTTTTTATTTTAATTAATTTAAATGTAAATAGTCACGTATGGCTTGAGGCTACTGTATTGAATGATGCTGTTCTAACAAGCAAAATAGAGACAGATTCACTGACAGAGAGCAGGATGACGGCTCTGGGGTGGGGAAGGAGGGATGGAGCAAGAAGGAAAGAGGACTCATGGACATGGACAACAGTGTGGTGATTGCAGGGGGAAGGAGATATAAGGGGGATAAATGGTGATGGGAAAAAGTAGAATAAAGTAAATAAATTTTTTCAAAAAGAAAGCTGTGTTGGCTGCTACTATGATAACTGTCCTGGCGAAGAATGAATTTCACCACAGAAGAAAAGTGCTCCTGAGAAAGTTATTTCCATTTTTTATTCCTACCAAAAGTAGCTTCAGATTCCTTAGGAGACCCTAGCTGGGTGGGACAGAGGCTTAGATGCTGAAAATAAATCATGACCTGCTGTGTCTAGAGTGTGCCTCAATTCATCCCAATTGCTTAACTGATTGTAGTGGAATAAGAGCTGTACACAAAAGAGAGCTTATTATCTCAATAAAACATTAAAAATAAGAAGTTGCCCTTCTGAAACTTTCTCCTTTGATCACCTCTATTAATTGTAACTCTTCATAAAAATTAGGTATTAAATTACAGGAAAATCAGCCTTTTGTTCTCTTTGTAAGTAAAGATATCAACTCATAATTTTTTTTTTTTCTTGTAGAGAGATCCCATTCTGATCTCACTACAAATAGAGGCAGAAACAAGGCTGGAACTTGATAAGAGGCCACAGGGGGAACCATCACTGCCGTTGTTTTCTCACTGCAGGTGTGGAAGTGAAACCAGTGCTCATTAAACCCTCAGTGCCATCATTTTCCTCTCAAGGTGAGATAGCCACTTTCTTGAGACCCACCAGTTGCTCGGTGTTCAGGGCATGGGTGCAATTCTAAAATACTGGTAAGTAATATGGTCACAGGACACTTTTACTTAATAGCCACAAACTCTCGCCAGTCAAGTCACCACTGTACCAATGGTGTCATTTGCCATAAGCAACCAAAGTGGATGACTCAGAACTAATATCGTCACTATAGTGGAAAATTAAAAAGAAACAAAAACAGTATTAAAAAGCCTTGACCTAGGAGGCCTGGATTTTGTCCTGAGCATAGCACTTACCAGTTAGAAAGGGAAACTAAGCTCTCTGGAACTCGGTTATCTCATTTATACAATGAGTACAGTATTAGCTTTGCCTCTCAGGTTGCATTGTTGTAGAGCTCAAACAAATAATGACTGTCAAAGCATGTAAAAAACCATAATGTACTTGACAGCTGTAAGCACGATTCTCAATTAATAGCAACAATTCTGATTATTATTACAGTGTCCTGGGATGCCCAACTCTGCATTTCTGTTGAAGTTGGAAGCCTCTCGTACACATTACATTAATGATTCTCTGAAGAAACATTCACAATGTAAAAGTGACACCCCAGTTTGGAGGGTCCTCATTAAATTAAACATAGAATTATCATATCGCCCAGCAAATCCACTCAAAAGAATTAAAAACAAACATTCAAAAAAATAAAAAAACCCTGTACAAGAATGTTCATAGCACTACTATTCGCAATAGCCAAAAAAATAGATAAATGCGGCACGTAAATACAATGGAACATTATTCAGCCATAAAAAGGAATGAGGCGTTAATACAGAGCTGGTGGGGGTAGGGAGGTAGAACCTTGAAAACATTATGCTAAATGAAAGAAACCAGACATAAAAAGCCACATTATATAATTCCATTTATATGAAATGTCCAGAATAGGAAAATATCTACAGACAGAAAGCAGGTTGGTGGTTGCCAGGACTTTGGGAAGGGATAGCGGAAAATGGGTGCTAATGGGCATGAGGGTCTTCTTTTGGGGTAATAAAAATGTGGTGGAACCAGACAGTGGTGATATTTGTACAACATTGTGAGTGTACTAAATGCCACTGGATTGTACACTTTAAAATGATTAAAACTATAATTTTGTGTTATGTATAATATATCACACCACAATAAAAAAATTATTAATAAATGTTGAGCCCTGGCTGGGTAGCTCAGTTGGTTAGAGTGTCACCCTGATTCGCCAAGGTTGTGGGTTTTACCCTGGGTCAGGGCACATACACGTATCAACCAAATTAATGCATATAAGTAGAACAACAAATCAATGTTTCTCTCTCTTTCCCCCCCTTCCTCTCTCTCTAAAAATAAAATCAATAGAGTTAAAATTTTTTAATTGAATAAAATTACAAAGCCTTAAAAAAAGTTGATTTAAAATGGATTAAACTTTGAAAAATTAGCTTCTCCCGTGCATTAACTGCCATTTCACAGAACATTAGTTGGATAATCCAGTAACTTACTCTAAGCATCCTCTAGAGTTATAACCAATGTATGAAAAGAGGACAATGAATTATGTAGACCAGTGGTTTTCAGCCATGAGGTCAGAACACACGAATAGCTTTCAATCAATTGTATGAAAAGAACTACATGTAGTGTCTTGAAATTTTGTATTACCTATAGTGCATCTTAGCTATGGGAAAGTCCCCAAAATCACTATGTAGTTACCTAGGAAGGAGCATACCTCACGGGAAAGAGTTTTGCAATAACTGATCTATATTATTCAGTATGAAATAGCTGCAGTCCAGATGGTTCCAGATAGTTATCAGATATTTCCAGAATAGTGTCAGCACAATTTTCTTGGAGCAGAGAACACCATGTCACCATCATCAAGAAAATTAAACAAACAAAAGTTTTTCTCAAGTCTGTTCAAGAATATATCAAGAGATTGCAAATTATTCTTCCATCCCACTCACTGGGAAATACTACAGGCCACAGAGCTTTAATAACCTCTAGCAAAGTTATATAACCAAAGTTATCAATGGCCCACTAACCACCCACATAAAAGCACTTCATAAGGAAGATACAGAGGAGATGAGACCAGGGCCCTATGAGCAACTCAAGGAAAATGGAGGAAATAAACCAGGAAAAGGGAAAAGAAAATTTCAGAGGCACCAAAAGAATGACTCAAACGTTTTTCAATTTTATAGAGAAAATCTGCAATTTTTCTGGAGAAAATTTTCAGCATGGGCATGAGTAATGTCTCAATGTATAGATTTTCTCCCTTAAACTACATTTTGCACTAAATGCTTTACTTACCATTAACACAGGTATAAAAGTATTTGGAAATGTATTCAACTTTTGTAGTAAACTAAAGGATCTCCCAAGAAGTGAGTCAGTATTTTCATTCCTGTATATAGCTAAATGTGTACAATTTTCAAGTAGAAATTAAAATTTAGAGATACATTTTATTTCTTCATTCATACAAAAACCAGATTTGTTGAAAAACTCAGGCAGGTCTATAAATTTAAACCTTCGGTCAGGGAAGGGAGACATCTACTGGTGGAAAAAATAAAAAATTTTAGATGCATTTACAGATAGATGCGTTTATATCTATATATAGAATTATAAATATATACAAATCCTACATGTGTAATATTTGTACATATGTAGTATTTTTACATATTAGTGTATTTACGTGTGTATACACACACAAAACATAAAATAAGTACTCAGCCAAAGACATTTTTTATATAGTAAAAAGGAC
Source organism: Mormoops blainvillei (assembly GCA_004026545.1). Classification (NCBI taxonomy): domain Eukaryota; kingdom Metazoa; phylum Chordata; class Mammalia; order Chiroptera; family Mormoopidae; genus Mormoops; species Mormoops blainvillei. Next base: position 47,066 of record PVJD01004270.1, read on the forward strand.
ACTATTAAAATATACTTTCTCAATACATAGATTGTTATTTGATATACAATAAATAGTAAGATACAAAGGAAAGATACAGATAAACACAGTTGGTTAATATAACAGGAAATACAACTCGGAAACCTCCGTCGATGAATAAGGTACAATCAATCCATTTCTCCCTAAAAATTTCAATATTTTTTCGACTTAGTAAATTTTGATTTTTTTCATGTGATTTTACTCCAGTAGAGAAACTATACCAGGTTACTATTTTTTGTTTACCTCTGACATTATTTTGGGTCATTGATACATTTTACTTGGGTAAATATTTCTCTGAATCTTTATTTATTTAACTCAGGCTGATAATGCTCAAATGATGTAATTTTCCTAGGCTGGTGTCAGAGAGTGTCACTGTGCCAACATGGACCAGTGTTATAACCCTCCCTGGCTGGATGATCATGAGGCAGAATAATCCCTTCTCAACACACCAAACCCCATACCTTCTTGCTATTTCTCTCTCTTTTCTAAAATGGAAAGAACAAAAAAAAATCCTTTCCCCAATCAGCAGTAATCTCTCCAAAGGTCTTTTAATTTCAAAAGTCATAAGTGTTAATTAGCTATTATTAAGTGCCCTCTGTATAAATTAACATGATTGATGAAAAAATTAAGGCTAATGAAAAATGTAGCAATGCATGTATGTTTGAGTGACTATATTAAAAGATGGCGGTCCCTCTGGACAGTAGCTAAGGTCCTCTGTTCTGTACCCTGACTTTATTATTATCTCTTGCTATCTTTCCTCCCCCTATTTTTTTTTTAGCATTAGGGGAAACGCAGAATCTTTAACTTCTTGACTGTTACTTTACAATTTTTTTTTTAACTTGGGACACTAAATTGCACACCTTATTTAATATGGTCTCGTGAGGTAATAGCATTCCTCATTTTTAACCCTCTGACTGGAAGTAAATGTCCTTTCTGTTTAAAGAGGATCAAATGCCTGTCCTCTCCAGAGTGCTTAGGAGGTGCTGTGCGTGGGGCCCTGCAGGGTGCCTACGCTGTGGGGCAGGGGCTGTGCACCCAAGGCTTGGGAGACCCCACCCTCCCTCCTTTCATATCCTCACCTCACTCTGGAGTATTTGGGACACAGTTCAAAATTAACAAAAGTTTTTCACAAAAATTAAAATGGAACCTACACACCAATACCTTCTATTGAAAGTTAAATAATGTAAACTTGGCACTGAAGATTATTAGGGTTATTTGGAGAAGATTCTTTGTTTTTTACTAAAATATGTAGGATTGTCACAATGAGAACAGTTCTATAATTGAAGACTTGGAGCATCTAAAGACCACACTATGACCTTATTCAATGCAGACTTGTATCATTTTCAAAGATAAAAGACGGTGTGATAACTATGTACGGTGTCAGATGGGTACTAGACGTCATGAGGAATATAAATGTCTCATCACTACATTGTATACCTGAAACTAATATAAGAGTGTATGTCAGCTATAATAGAAAATAAATTAAAAATAAATAAATAAGAATAAAAAGTGGTCAAAAGTCATGAGGTAAAATTACCAGCACTGCAGAGATAAATATGCCGTACAAAGTGGAAGGTCTCCAGCTGGATTCCCAGTCAAGGCTCAGGCCTAGATCACGGGTTTGGTCCCCAGCTGGAGCGCACAGGAGAGGTAGCTGATCGATGTTTCTCTCTCACATCGGTGTTTCTCTCCCTTTCTCCCTCCCTTCCCTTCTCTCTAAAAAAATATTTTTTTTAAGGTATAAGCAGGGATTTTTTCATACAATGCATGAAACAGATTTTAACTTTCTTCTATAGGTAAATGGAAAGGAAGGCACAACTATATTCACAATTTACTTTAAAAGATTACACTTTATCCAAAATCAAATCTTACCCCCCAAATATAAAAATCCTTGCCTTATGATTTTGGTAAAGAATGAAAATACAACTATTTTATATTTGTTTCTTAAAGATTATATCATTTTGCAAATTTGCCAACCTTTTTAAAGGCATCAAAATAACTTTAAATTTGAACCTCGAAATTCTCTAAAATGGTTCTAAATACCCAAAATGTCTTCACAATGACCAAAGGTAATGTATTATATGTAGACAATAAACTACTTGCCTGTTGTGTTAATGGTTTGGGCATGTGTGTTTCCATCTTTTTTATCAATCTCCCTCCCTGCCTCCCACATCAATCTCTCTCTTTATGAATACTTAAGAAGCCAGTGATGGTGAACATTTGCAATGCTATGCACTACCTTACGTTTGCTTTTTGGGGCAATGTTTCCTTTGACACGTCGCGTTTCAGGATATTGTGACTTGCATCTTTTTAACCTGTTCCACTGCATTTTTATGTTCTCCTATAGCTCTGTGCTTTCTGCAGATGGTCACTCCTTGTTCAAAGGTGCCCTAACGTGCGTTCGGGGTGATCGCCGCCCTTGCTGTGGAGGTGGCTGCGTTAATTAGCTCGCCGCCTTTTCAGTGGGTGAATGTACTGCAGCTGAGAACAGCACTGCATTCATGAGGTACATTAACATATTGCTTGTAGGGACAAAAGGAAGAAAAAGAGCTGAGTTGTGGGAGATGAAGATGGGTTCAAAATCATGTTCACAATTATTGACGGGTCTGGTCAGATGCAAGGACGCCGAGTGCTGGAAGGATCTGGTCATTCGTGCCAGCTGCTTCTGCCAAATGAGGGAGCAAGAAGAGCACCTATTCAAAGGAAGATGCTGTAAAAGAATCCATTTAATATTTAGATTTGGAAAAACAAAGTAATTTGGTGCTACTTCTGGTTTTATATGACTTATAATGCCTGTAGAGCTACAATTATGTCTTATTATGGAAACAAATAGCACAAGATTGATGTAGAATGCACTAAATGTCTTCCTCACTCAAACAAATCCCTTTTAAAGTGGAAGCACTGCAAGATTTAGGGAGGGACACAATTCTATTTTTTAAAAAGAATAGATTGGCTATATCGTGACTTGGTATTTGAATCTGAAAAATGCTTCTGGTGCTCTCAAGTATTTTCATTAACAGTTTCCCCCAAAGGAAGTCCTAATTAAGTGATTAATGATGTCGCAACATTGCTACTCTGAGAAAGTGAAAAAAAAACTTCCAAGGCAGAAAGATATATTTATGGTAAATTTCAATGAAGTATAATTTCAAATGAAAACTAGAAAAAACTCAGATGTTTAAAAAATATCTCATTCTGGTAAATTATTGTGGAGAAAGAACATGTCATAGAAATCCCAGCTAGTCAAGGAAAAGTCTGTGTCTCAGCACCATTGGCCATGACCCAAATGCTTTCTCTTAAATTTTATATTGTTAAACTTACTCCACTTAAGTAAACAGGTATTTAGACCTAGCACTTTTCAGTGAGCTTGCTAGGAGAGGTAACAGTTTGGAAAAAAGAAACTTAACTTACCTTCCTATCTTACCCTTCCACACACACAAACACCTTTCCCCTGGTTAGCCCAAGTAATCCACTCCACCGGCTGGGCTGGGGTGTCAGGTGGGCATGATTACGATTGCTATTGACAAGTGGGGTCTCCACGTGTGGTCCCTAGGCCAGAACATCAGCATCATTGGAACCCATTAGATACGAAAATTCTCAGGCCCCTCCCAGTCCTACGGAACCAGAAACTCTGAGGGTGAATTCCAGCACTATGTGTTTTAATCAGCCATCCAGGTGATTCCAATTTGTATTCAAGCTTAACTAGGTCTATAACAGAATCAAAGAGGAAGGAGGTGTACACATGGAATCATTATTTTATTTCTGACATCAAAAATAGAATTTGGCAGGACAATAGTCCTGAAAGGCTAGCATATTTGAGGACAAAAAGAGTTTCTAAATCTCTAGAGCTCATGTAACAAATCAAGGGTTCAGCCAAGTGAGTAGATCGCAGATTTTTTTTTTTTAATTAGGAAGGTCACAGGTTAGGGAAGTAAGAGAATATCCCTCCCATTGCTACCCAAAGAGACCATGGAAAGAGAAAGCCAAACAGAAAAAGAGAGAGGAGATATGTCCTGGTATCACCATCCTGGGAACTCCACAGACATGGCCTTTGAAAGCTAAGGGCCAAAGAGCTCTTGCTGTACCTGGCAGGGCTCATCTTATCTTAGTTAGGAGGATACGATGTTGTAGGTGGGCAGAGGGAGGGTCTTGTTTGCATCCTCCAACTGCCCCAGGTCTCCATGTAATATTGACATTGGATTGAAGACCAAAGGGCTTTCCAGGGGACCCACCCAGCATGGGTGAGAACAAGCCGACCTCAAAGCTGAGCCTGCAGGGTGGTTAGCCTGAGACACAGCCACCACTCGAAAGGGCCCGCGGCATCCATAAGGATAGGGCAGGCTGGGTCCATGGGGAAGGTCACAGGCTCCAGTCCTGAACTTACACCATGCTTTAGGGAGTACATCAAATCACAAACACACACATACATACCCAAGCAGATCCATTGGTTAAATAAGAAAATAAAAACAAAATATGCAGAATTAAATGACATAAAATAATTATTAAGAATGACATACACAAATAGGCAAATGTTATTTTATTTTATATGGAATATAGAAATTAAAACTGGAACATGTGAATGCACCTAATTCTTCCAATGAAATATTTCCATGGTCAAAAAAGACCATGTTCCTATGTAGGCAGCTTTATGGGACAGGACACATGGGCAGCCCCATCAGTCAGGATTCAGGCTCAGGGCTGCGCATGACACCAAGCATCTGCTCTGAGGACTAACGTCTTTCAAGTGCCAAGGAGGCTTTGCCTCACATGCTTTGCCATATGTCCTTAAAACAAGATGACTGCCTCCCAATGCTGTGACGATTCGAGGTGGTCCCACTGCTGAGGCTAGAGATGGACATCGCCTCACAGCAGGGAGATTTTGACCAGAAAAAGCACTCAGTGTATCAAATTCTTCCTCTCAGTAAGGATACAATAGAACTTTCGCCTAATGAGGCACCATTTCCTAAGAGTCCCTTTTCTTGCTTCTTGTCATGCTCCAACTTGTGATCCCAGAGCACTCAAGAGCAAACCCAGTATTCACAACAGGTGTGTATGATGAATGGGAGACACAGCAAGGATGTTCTTTAGAACAATCATAGGACATGCACAATAGTTTCTGGATATGCCCAAGTAGAACAAAATCTTGGTGAAAAGTGTTCATTTGGATTCTACAACCACTTTAGTAGCACAATGTTAAGCAAAACAACACAAGATGCTCAAGAAAAATGTTCAAATAAAGAGTGAATTGTGATCTTACAGGAAAATGAATTTTGAATTTACAGTATTCACAGTGTGTGGTTTGAATTATCACTTGCTATAAATATAAGCAATAAAAAAGAACTTTGGTTATTTCACCTTTAAAAGATTAAAATTGCTTTTTTAAAGTTTAGAATAATATGGTATGCCTGAATCGAAAACAAACTGCATGTGAAATGTGCAAAAAATGTGATATTTTATTGGGTTGGCCAAAAAGTCCGTTACTTTTTTTCCATAGAATAAAAGACGCATTTTTCATTTTCACCAAGAACTTTATAGATTTGGATATTTTGAGTATGTCAGCTATCTCCTGCTATTGGCTTCTAGAGGGTAGAGGCCAGGGGTGCTGCTAAACATCTTCCAATGCATAAGTCAGCCCCACAGCAAAGAATTATTTGGCCAAAATGTTAATAGTACCAAGAAACTTCGCAAACCACTTTTGACACATTCAGTCAGTCATGGCACCTTCTCCTGCACAAATGTGTGTGTGTGTGTGTTTCACTTGCATTTTTATATTTCTTAAAATAATAAATCATATTATGCCAAAAGTGTTGCATATTTTCTCCATATTCAATATTAAAATGGTTGCAAAAAAATGCACCAATTTTGATGTTTTTTTAAATGCACACTGATATAACAGCTGTCAAATGCAGTCTAACAAAATTGGTTTGAATGAAGTTAAAGACAACTAAGCACTACTAGAGCTATCAACAGAAAAAACCTAACAAACTTTTCGGCCAACCCAATACAAATGGCCCACCCTTCAGGAGATAATCCTGCTTTTTTGGGGGGGGGGGGCGACCCCCTTGTATTTATATACTACAGGATCTTGCCTCAGACCCTGCAAATATTAGAAGCAAACAGACCAGGTTTCTCATTTTGAGAAACAAGAGACCATGGGATTATCAACCCCATATGTCAAAGGTGGAACTGCAGAGTGGCCAGGGAGGGGCACACCAAACATAGTTTAGCAGATGCCAGCAGGAATGCACCAGTAATCAGTTCAAAGTTAAGCAATCTCTTGCTCCAAAGCCAAGGTGGTCATGGAGCTCTTGCCCCAGTCTTCATCTTGGACATCAGCATGCAAAGTGGAATCCAAAAGACTGAAAATTGATCCAAATTTGAGCCTGAATTGAACATTTTTCAAAAAATTATTCAAACAATTAAATGAGACTAAGGGATAACCTGGATTGTACCAAATGGGTTTTCTACCACACCACCATTACCAAGAACTGGTAAGGAATGTGGCATCAATAATTGAAAAATAAAGGAGTTGAAATTTCTTTGCACATCCAAATGGCAGTGAGAGTAAATAAACCCTCTTACATGTAACAATGAAGGCAAGTGGCAGGTAAAAACAATGGATACTGCCACTGAAATGGGCCCACTATGGTAGGAAAAAGGTAGAACACAATTGTAAGCATTATCATCTGCTTTCTGTCTCTGGACTTCATTGGACAACTTACCATGTTTTCAACCCCCAGACATTTGTTGCTCTGACCAGACATCTATGCTGGTCCCTAGTTTGATGGATGGCTGATGGCACTTGATTCAGAGACAATGGTCCTCTAATTATTCTCTATTTATTCTGGTATTTCTACTCTCCTGCATCCCATTTATAGCAACAAAGCACTAACCAAAGCCACTAATTTGTTGAACTTCTAATTTGTGTTTTTGTTCTTAATACCCTAAGTATGTTTTCCCCTCTCGGGTGGCCTGTGTGAAGGGACAGAGGACCCTTCTCTAAATGTTATGCGATGCTTAAGCAACCTCCCCCTAAACCTTTACCCACTGTGGGGGAGCCCCATTAGTGAATTTGTCAGTTGAGCAGGATAAACTGGAAATTGGCTAACTGGACTAATGAAATAAACCCTATGAACCGTCTTGCATTTTATTGTTTTGGTAAAATTGCTACACTATCATCAGCATGATAAGAGTCTGTTAAGAGACTGGAAATCTTGAAAGTCCGAAAGTAGGAGGCGAGGTACCATTGAGTATGGAGGGTGGAGGGAAAACTCTTTGAATCACAGCACATAAGGGGTCCCATTCTCTCCCAACTTTAAAAAAAAAATCTATTTTGCAAAACAAATGCCTCTACAATACAATCTCAAATTGAACTTCAAGCCTAATTTGCTCATTCAAAGAGCTCCATACATAATAAGCAAATGTGTTGACATATTACTCCCATCTTTTTCTTTTCTTTCTTCCTTTTGCAGCCAGAAATGTTTAGAAATCTAGTTGGAGTAACAACCAAACAAACAACTAAAAGCAGTCATCTTCAATTTTCATACTAAAAATTTAAACCTTGAACTGTATACACAAAAGAAATCAAAGTGAATAAAAACAGACCATGTAGTCAGGCTGATTAATAAACAGCTTAGTACATAATGAAGTCACAATTGCAGGAATCAAATCCTCAGGATAGTCTCTAGAGTGTATTCTTTCCATTATAAAATGGGACCTTAAAACAACAACATATGTGATCATTAAAATGACTTCTTACTATGAAAACAACATCCTAATGAGTTTCAGCATTTGCTTTTTTAAAAACTCGAAACAACAATGCTAAATAATGGTGTGGGAAAGCTTACAACTTTGATGTCGTAATAATGTTTATCTGGTTTTCTTTCAGATTTTTTTGAGAAAGATGTGTTTTAAACTATGACTACATGGAGGAGCTAGATGTGGGGAAGACAATTTGGAAGAACTAAGAAATAGGGGGAACTAAGAAATATTGTGCTAATGGTATGTATTAAAATCCTGAAGTATAGAGAACAATAAGAGATCCTAATTAAGCCTTTGCAAATTATAGTTTCTCCAGAGGAGCAAACAATTGACATGATTTTATGAAGGTCTTTTTAAAAAAGCTGTGAGTAAATAAAAAACAGCACTGCATCTGGAAAATGGAACAATGAATAAAGACCAAAAGAGGAAAATGCTGTCAAGAAAATCAATAAAAGCTGACTTGGAGATGTCAGTGGCAGAATGGAAGAGTAAGTCTATAATAAAGGGAATAACTAAAGAAAAAATAGAAAGAGGAGCAAAATGATAGTTCATTAATGTTTACAACAAACTTTATTTTTTATAATGGAAGTATTCTTTTTATTTTGCCCAAGACTTTTTTATTTTAACTTTTTTTTTAATACTGTTATTATTAACTGAAACCAAAGAGTTAACATGGAGATGCTATTACCACCTTGCTTGGTGCATCTATTTATGACTTCAACCAGAATATATAAACAGAACACTGGGCATCACTGCTAAGCCTCCCATCAACCCATGCTCAGCTCAGTTAGAAGTTCACTTCCTCCATGAGCCCACTGAACAGTAACATGCACAAGGAAAGAATATGTGCCACATGCTGTTCAGGTGTCAAACATGTATGGTGTTTACAAGGGAGGGACCCAAACAGAAACGGAATTATCTCCTGGAGGGTGGGTCCCTTGTACAGGCTTCCCACAGTAGGAGTGTTCTAGGAACCGTCTGTGTCAGTGTACCAGCTGGTGGTGTTGTCAGCGGCTGCGCTTGGTTTCAGTGAATTTTTTTTTGAAGACTCAACGCGTTTGCCCATTTCATGATGGGTGCTTTATGAACACATCCATGCCCCACCCTCCCTATTCACTCCATCTCACCCTGAATGACTTTTTGTTTGTTTCTGCAGATGAAAAAAGTCCTCAAAGGGAATCATTTTGCTGATGTGAAAAAAGTGAAACAAAAAACAACAGAAGCACTAAAAGGCATCAATATTGACAAGTACAAAAACGGTACCGAGCAGTGGAAAAAACATCTCGATAGGTATATTGCATCAAATAGAGAGTACTTTGAAGATGACTGAGGTTTAAATATGTGCGAATAAGTACACAATTTTTTATAAATAAATTCTGGGTTTTTTGAGGTCCCCCCTCATATATTGCCATTAATTATTATGTCTCTTCAATATCTTTTAATGTTTTGCTTATTTTTTTCCTTGCAGTTTTTTGTTGCAGAAACTTGGTCATTTGTCCTGCAGAGTTTTCATCTGTGTTTTTTTTAAACAAAACAAATTTAAATACTCCCTTGGTTTTAATAATTAAATAAAAGTCATGCTTTTCTTTTTAATAATCGAACATGTGTCTCTTTGGATATAATTGCCTGAAATCCCACATATCACCAATTCAGTGATAACAATAATAAATAACTCTCATCACTGAACACTTTATATTTGTGGAGCCCTTTAAGTACATTATCTCATTTTAACCTCATAATAGCCCTAGAAGGTCGATATAATTATTCTCATTGTACATGTAAGAAAGTACAGAATGGTTATATGACATGTCCCAGGATAGGTTGCTAAAAGATAGGATGCTTACACACACTTTCTGCTTCTACTTTTCACACCTGGTAGGACCAAGGAAGCTCCATATTAGAGTCACCCACACCCAGGGTCCAGGGGCAACATAGTGGGAAACCTTCCCTTCTTTACTTTGTTTTAATATTGACACTATTACAGATGTCCCTCTTTTTCCCCCTTTGCCCAGCTCTACCCAGTTCCCAGCCCCCCTTCCCTGGCCTTCACCACACTATTGTCTATGTCCACGGGCTATGCCATTATGTTCATTGGCTAATCTCTTCATCTTCTTTTATTCAGTGCCCCCAACCCCTGCCCTTTTGAGATCTGTCCGTCTGTTTCACGTGTCCATGCCTTTGGCTCTATTTTGCTCATCAGTTTATTTTGTTCATTAGGTTCCACATATAAGTGAGATCAGTCATTTGGTATTTGTTCTTCTTTACATCATTCAGCCATCTGTCTGGAGAGTCAGCCTCATACTCTAAGTGCCCTGGGCCAGGACATTTTGAGGAGTCACAAAGAATAGGAAGCACAGGACCCTAACTTAGACAGCTTAAATGCTAATCAAGGATGTGCCACTAAACAAACACAAGCTGTTTTTTAAAAAGTTGCATTTAATGAAATGTCTCAAAAAGAAGACTATTTAGTAACAAAATATATTACCTAAGAAAAGTTGCATGAGAAGTGAAGACAAAATAATGGTAAGGTTCTATTCTTTAATAATATAACTCAATATATTAATGACAGGTCCCATAAAACTGAAGAGGTTCTGTAATAAACTGAAAACTAGCTTCTCTACTCAGGTCAATGAGTCAACCTATTTCTCCAATAAATGTCATTCTATAACATTTGTGAGATTTGTAGATGATAGAGAAATTCAAGAAAATTTTTCTGCTGCAAACCATTGTCTCAAACAAGCAATGGCCAAGATGCAGGGTAGTGGGGGGAATTCCCAAAACAGAATTTATTTATAAAAAATTGTGTATTTATTCTTTCATGTTTAACCTTCAATCACCTTCAAACTACTCTCCATTTGATATAATACATCTATTGAGATGTTTCTTCCACTGCTCAAAACAGTTTTTGAACTTATCAATTTTCATGCCTTTTAATGCTTCTGCCACTTTTTGTTCTACTTCTTCCACATTGGCAAAATGTTTTCTTTGAAAACCTTTTAATCCAGAAAAAAAAAAAGTTGCTCAGGGGGGCGAGTTCAGGTGAATAGGAAGGGTAGGGCTTGGGCTCTTGACATTTTTGGTCAAAAACTGTTGAACACTCAGCACAGTGTGGTCAAGTGCACTCATAAATCACCCATCATGAAATGGGCAAACATGTTGAAAGAGTCTTTAAAAAACAAGCAAATGAAATGCATCCAGAGAAATGGAAATAAAGAACAAACTGATGGTGACTAGGGAGGGGGTGGGGATAATGGGGGGATAGAAGGGGAAGGGTCAAGTCAAGGAACATGCATTAAGGACACATGGGCAAAGCCAACAGGGGGAAGATTGAATGTGGGAGATGGGGAGCGGGTAGGGCAGGGGAAAGTAATCGGCGGAAAATGGGAACAACTTTAATTGAGCAACAACAAAAATTCACTGAAGCCAAAGGCAGTCTCTCACAACAATGTCAACTAGTACACTCATACAGGTGAGTTCTGAGAACACTCACCTGGAGGGGGCAACCTATACAAGGGACCCTCCTTCCAGAAGATAATTCCAGTTATTTGGGGTCACCTCTTGTGGTGTTAACATTTTTTTCTCCCTACCTGGTGACAAGAACTCTATCTTGAAGTAATGTTGGCATGATATTGAAAATGCCCATCAATGGTTGGCCCCACGAGAGGTTTTTGCCTCACCCATAAAAACTCCTACATTATCACAACACACCGTTTTCTTCAAAGACATGGCATAATGTTTAAAGTATTGGTGGTTAAATGAAGAAAGTCGGACAACACAAAATTTGATAACTATTAACCAGAGATCATATCACTCAAGAATGTCAGAGAACCAAGACAAAGAGCACATAAGGCTCTTCCATACTGAAATGTGATGGCTTAAAGAGGAAGTGTTCTCAACATGGTGTTGGCGCTGGAAGGTGAAAGTCAGGAATACCTCAAGAAAACATTGGGCCATACTTTGCCGGGGGGGGTTTCAAGATGATGATTGGCAACAGAAGCCAAACTACCAAACAGGCATTATTTTACCACATAAATTAGTTGAACAAATTCCTGAAAGGCCCTGAGAAAGATAAAGTTTTTACTTCAAGTAATAAGATTTTGAAAGAAATTGAATCTTTGGAAATATCATGTTGCAAGGAGGAATCATAAAATGTTTCTACTGAAGTAAAGAAGGAAATCCGTAAATCTTAAGTCTTACTGAAAACTCTCTGAAAGAACTGCAAGACAAAACTGAGTAATATTCTCTTTCTCTTTCAATACAAGTGTTTAACTAGGTAAGGGATCCATCTCTAAATCTTTTATGCAGCTGAGAACTTGACTTTGAGAGAAGAGAAAGAATCTGTAAAGTGAAAGGCTATATACTGAAGATGAGATTTACCAATATCTCCCCCACCAGTTCTCTATTTCTTTGAAAGGAGGATATGCTGCCATTCAAAAGAAATATTTTGCTATAGTTCTCAAACTATTACACTTGGCTATTGTGAATAATGCTGCTATGAACACTGGGGTGCACAGAGGAACTAATTCTTTATCCAATACAAAGTCTTTATAATAGTACCTGCCTACTGCCTACATTATAAGTGCATGTTTGAATGATTTACATTGCTCCTCAATGTTTGACAACTGGATTAATGTTTCTTTTAGATGTACAAAGTCTCTGAGATGGGACTAGAAACAGGAAATAAATTTCGCTTAGTAGCAAAATAAAAATGAACACTCAACATTTCAAAACCTATGAGACACAGCAAAGGCAGTCCTGAGGGGGAAATGCATAGCAATACAGGCCTACCTGAAAAAGATAGAATCATTTCAACCTATACCCTACATCTATAAGAACTGGAGGAACAACAACAAACACAGCCCAGAGTGAGCAGAAGAAAAGAAATAACCAAGATCAGAGAAGAATTAAATGACATAGAGACTAAAAGAACAATTCAAAGGATCAATAAATCCAGGAGCTTTTCTTTAAAAAAATAAACAAAATCAACAATCCTTTAACCAGACTCATCAAGAAAAAAAGGGAAGGGACCCAAACAAATAAAATCAGAGATGAAAGAGGAGAGATCACAACAGACACCTCAGAAATATAAAGGACTGTAAGAAATTACTATGAACAACTATATGCCAAGAAATTTGAAAACCTGGGTGAAATGGACAAATTTCTAGAAAAATATAATCTTCCAAAACTGAATGAAGAAGTAGAAAGGCTGAACACCCGATAACAAGTAGTAAAATTGAAACAATAATCAGAAAACTCCCAGCACACAAAAGCCCTGGACCAGAGGGTTTCACAGGAGAATTTTACAAAACATTTCAGGAAGGGCTAACCCCTATCCTTCTCATACTATTCCAAAAAATCCAAGAAGACTCCCAAACTCTTTTTATGAGGCCAGCATCATCCCAATTCCCAAACCAGATAAAGATAGCACAAAGAGAGAAAACTACAGACTAATATCACTGATGAACACAGACACTAAAAACCTCAAAAAAATATTGGCAAAATGCATCCAGCAACACATTAAAAAAATAATACAACATGATCAAGTGGGATTCATCCCAGGAATGCAAGATTGTACAATATTCACAAATCAATAAGCATAATATATCACATAAACAAGGAAAGACAAAAATCACATGATCATATCAATAGATATAGAAAAAGTACTTGATAAGGACAGTACCCATTTATGATAAAAACACTCAGCAAAGTGGTAGTAGAGGGAGCATACCTCAGTGTAATAAAGGCCATATATAAGAAACCTACAGCTAACATTATACTCAACGGGCAAAAACTAAAATCTTCCCACTAAGATCAGGAACAAGACAAGGGTGTCTGCTTTCACCATGTCTATTCAACGTAGTATTGGAAGTCCTAGCCACAGCAATCAAACAGGAAAAGGAAATAAAAGGCATCCAAATTGGAAAGGAGGAAGTAAAACTGTCATTGTTTGAAGATGACATGATAGTATACATAGAAAACCCTACAGGCTCCACAAAAAAACTACTCAACCTAATAAGTGAATATGGCCAAACAGCAGGGTACAAAGTCAATATTCAGAAATTGAAGGCATTTTTGTACACCAACAATGAAATAACAGAAATCAGGGAAAAAATCCCATTTGATATAGCAACAAGAAAAATAAAGTATCTAGGAATAAACCTAACCAAGGAAGTAAAAGACCTGTGCTCAAAAAACTATGCAACCCTGAAGAAAGAAATTAAGGAAGACATAAATAAATGGAAGCATATACTGTGTTCATGGATTGGGAAAATTAACTCCATCAAAATGTCCATACTACCCAAAGCAACTTATTGATTCAATACAAAACCTATTAAAATACCAATGACATATTTCACAGATATAGAACAAACATTTCAAAAACTTATATGGAACCTTAAAAGACCCTGAATATAGCCACAGCCATTTTGAGAAAGGAGAACAAAGTAGGAGGGATCACAATACCTAATATCAAACTATACTACAAGGCCACTGTAACCAAAACAGTCTGGTACTGGCATAGGAACAGGCACATAGATCCGTGGAACAGAATAGAGAGCCCAGAAATAAACCCAGGTCTCTATGGTCAATTAATATTTGATGAAGGGGCAGGGGCATAAAATTGAGTAAAAATTGAGCCTCTTCAATAAACAGTGTTGGGAGATCTGGACAGCTACATGCAAAAACATGAAACTCAACCACCAACTTACACCATACACAAAAAAAAACTCAAGATGGATAAAAGACTTAAATATAAGTCATGACAACATAAAAGTCCTAGAGGAGAACATAGGCAGGAAAATCTCAGATATTCCATGCAGCAACATTTTCACCGATATGGCCCCTAGAGCAAGAGATATAAAGGCAAGAATAAACAAAGGGGACTACATCAAGTTAAAAAGTTTCTGCATGGCTAAAGAAAACATCAGCAAAATGAAAAGGAAACCAACCGCATGGGAAAATATATTTGCCAATGATACCTCAGACAAGGGTTTGATCTCCAAAATATAAAAAGAACTCACATGGTTCCACTCCAGGAAGACAAACAATTCAATTTAAAAAATTGGCAAAGGACCTGAACAGACACTTCTCCAAGGAGGACATACACAGGGTCCAGGGACACATGAAAGGATGCTCAGCATCACTAGCCATCAGAGAGATGCAAATTAAAACCACAGTGAGATACAACTTTGTATCAGTCAGAATGGCCATCACAAACAAACCAACAAACAAGTGCTGGCGAGGTTATGGAGAAAAGGGAACCTTAGTGCACTGTTGGTGGGAATGCAGACTGGTGCAGCCACTGTAGAAAACAGTATGGAATTTCCTCAAAAAACTGAAAATGGAACTGCCTTTTGACCCAGCAATTCCACTGCTGGGATTATACCCGAAGAATCCCAAAACACCAATTCGAAAGAACCTGTGCACCCCAATGTTCATAGCAGTGCAACTTACAATAGCCAAGTGTTGGAAGCAGCCTGTGTGCTCGACAGTAAATGAGTGGATCAAAAAACTGTGGTATGTTTACACAATGGAAAACTACACAGCAGAAAGAAAGAAGGAACTCCTACCCTTCCCAACAGCATGGATGGAACTAGAGAGTATTATTCTAAGTGAAATAATCCAGGAGGTGAAAGACAAATACCGTATGATCTCACCCATAAGTGGAACCTAATCAACAAAACAAACAAGCAAGCAAAATAGAACCAGAGATACTGCAATACAGAACAAGCTGACAGTAACCAGAGGGGATGGGGGAGGGGGATTTTGGGGGAAAGAATAGGAAGGGTCTTCAAGGAACATGTATAAAAGACCCATGGACAAAGACAATAGGATGAAGAGGATTAAATGTGGGAAGTAGAGGTGGATTGCAGGGGAGAACAATGGGGAGGGGGGAATGGGGACAACTATAATTGAACAATAATTTTTAAAAATAAAGTTTCTATAATCTAACAGGAAAAAAATTAAAATAAAAACAATGAAAACAATTTTGTTTAATTGCATATTTAGTGAGTAGGACATTGGACTTAATGATCTCCAATTGCCCTCTTACTTTAATGAAACAAGTTTAGAGCAATGTATGATTATATTGAGTTTTATTTAAATTCTAGCCCTGAAATTGTCAGCTAATATTGAAATCAGGGTAATCCAAGGCCATTTAGTCCATAAATCTTCCCTTTTCATTCATTAATGAAGATAATTCACCTGAAATGCCACACACCTTGCTTTTTATTATGTTTAATGGTAATGAATAAATGCTTTTGGAATATGCCCACCACCCTTTTGTGCAAGATAACTTCAACTGTACCACCTGGAGCTAACTGGACATTTTTATTAATTCAGCAAACACTTCCTGAACATCTCATTGGTAGCTGATACTGTGTGAACAACTAGTTTTCTATTTCTCACTTGGGTAGATTACAAACCCAAAGTCTAGTACATCTCCGGCCATAATGTTGGCAGGAGATTGGTTGGTGGGTGCTTATTTGCAAAGTTCAGATCAGGAAAATTCTGAAAATCCCCTCAAATCTCTTAAAAACCCATTTATGTTCCATAGCAAGCAGCCTCAACAGCCTAAGTTAATAGTAATATTAATAATACTATGCTCCAGATACAAGAACTTTTTAAAGTTTCCTAAGGTTATATGGCCTTACTCCAAAATAATATATTCTAAACCTCCCTCTCTCCTTACTTCTTGTATTCATAAAAGCTGGACGTGTAGCTCTCATTAATATGTAAAGATACTGGAGTTAATTTGGTCCTTCATTTATTTGCCAACAGTCGCCAATATTTTTAGAAATCCCCCCTCCCCGCCCCATTCAATTTATATAAGCCATCAAAGGCCACGGATGTAAGAGGGAGAAGCAAGGACTTTAGCAAGACATCTTGATAAAGGACAAATGAGAATAAATCACGAACTCCCTGTCAATACAAATTTAAAGCACAAATTTTTTTCTTTTTAATCTGTTGCTATTAAGTGTCAGCGTCTTTAGACATAGAGTGAATCTGACGTCTTTGTGTTAACTCTCACATTTCCCTTTACAGACACCTCGCATATCTGTCCTGAAGCAAAAATAAATTTTGCTTTTTAAGTTTTTGATGATAAAAACCTCATCTGAAGCCTCATAAATGATCTTTTATTATCTATATTAATAATGAATAAATGTCTTTTGAATACCCCTGATCTTTTGCATTTATAGCACCAGATGTATTATAGATAACCTTTTGATTTAACAGCACAAACTCTGAAACAATATTAAACACTAAAGGACTGATCTTAGTGGAGTCACTGAGGTCAGAATTATAAACATTTCTTTCAGTTGCATGTGTCCATTATTTTTTGAATGAGTGTGTGAGTTTCTGGGTGTGTGTGTAAGAGAGAGAGTGTGTAAGAGGCAGACAGGCAGAAAAAGCCCTAGAAACTGAGCTCGTAAAGTTTTATTTTCTGCAGCCTTTTATTTTCCACATATTTTATGTCCCTCCGCTAACTTTTTTTCTAGTGCAAACTAAAGAACTCAGTGGAGACAGGATTTAAGGCATGCCTGTAAGTTTTTGCCTCATTTCTAGCCTTCTTTTTAAAAATCTCTTGTTATTGCATTTGAGTTAGAAAAACTCAGTTGGAAAGATGTGTATTACAAAAAAAAGGATTATTAATGAAAAACTTTGTTACTCCTCCTTCAAGATTTTTACTCTACTTCACTGATTATTCTTCTATTTCTAAATGCCTTCTTCACGCCATCACACATACGTGTCCATGGAGTGTCAGAGGCTAAGGTGGAATGAGCTGCCAGGTCACAGAGTTAATCAGGGCAGAATCACAACAATCACCCAGCTTTCTGACTAAAGTCAGACTTGTTCACCATAGGCTAGGTTCAACCCCTTCCACATACTTCAATTCTTGGCCTGGGAGCTGAAATACTACAGAAAACAGTAATGGATTTATGGACTCAGTCTGGGAATAAATGCTAGGAAATGGAAAAGGGAACAGGAAAGAACGGCCATTCATTCCCTCTGGAAACTTGACACAGTGACCTGACATCATGCAATTATTTACCAGGAAGAATTTTTTTAGCCTCAGGTATGCATATATTCACTATCTAGGAAAATAATGTACCAGAATATCTGGGGAGCTGATTTCTTAATGAGAAAGTGATATGTGAGCTTGGAATTAAAATATGAAAAGAGAAATTTCCTTAACACAAATTCTTACTTTTTACCCCAAATTTCCCAGAAAAGAATCAGTATTCGAAATTAAAATTTAGCCCTGGCTGATGTGGCTCAGTGGATTGAACACCGACCTGCAAACCAAAGGGTCACCGGTTAGATTCCCAGTCAAGGCACAAGCCTGGGTTGTGGGCCAGGTCCCCAGTAGGGGGTGCTCTAGAGGCAGCCACACATTGATGTTTCTCTCCCTTTCTTTCTCCCTCACTTCCCCTCTCTAAAAATAAATAAATAAAATCTTTTTAAAAATTTAAACTTACCTTAGAATAAACTTAAATCAATGTGTTTCTCTCTCAAGACCACATTTTTTAAACTTTTAAAAATAAACTATTTTGGAATAGATTTAGATTTACAGAAAGTTGTAACGGTAGTTGTATTAATCAGCATTCTCCAGAGAAACAAAATCAATAGGATGGATAGATAAATAAGGAGATGGGTGATAGATAGATAGATAGATAGATGATAGATAGATAGATAGATAGATAGATAGATAGATAGATAGACAGATAGATAGATGATAGATCTATTATAAGGAATTAGTTCACATAACAATGGAGGCTGAGAAGTTCAAAATCTGCTGAGTGGGCTGGCAGGCTGAAGAATCAGGAGAGCTAATGCTACAGTTCAAGTCCAAAGGCAATTATTATATAACCAGGAAGAATCTATGTCACAGATGAAGTCCAAAGGCAGTTTGTCAGAGAAGCCTAATTTTTTGTTTTATTCAGACCTTCCACTGATTAGATGAGGCCCACCCACATTAGGGAGGGTAATTGGCTTTACTCAAAATTATTTAAATGTTAGTCTCATTTAAAACACCTTCATAGAAGCACACAGAATAACATCTGGCCAAATATCTGGGCATCCCATGACCCAGCTAAGCTGACACATAAAATTAACCATCAAAGTGTTACAGACTTCCTGTATGCTCCACACAAAGTGTCCCCTCTGGTGAACATCTTACATTAGTATTTCTATTTATGATGATTAATTAACCAGTGTTGATACATTATTATTAACTAGGGTTCATAATGTATTTGCATTTCCTTAGTCTTTATCCAATGTGTTTTTCTGTTTCCAGTTCCCATCCAAGATATCACATTACATTTAGTAATCATATCTTCTAGCCTCCTTCTGGCTTTGGTAGTTTTCAGACTTTCCTTGTTTTTGACGACCTTGATAATTTTTGAGGCAGGCTGGTCAAGTGTGCTGTTAGAATATCTCTCTACTAGAACTGGTCTGTTTTTCTCATGATAAGACTGGGATTATGAATTTTGGGAAGGAAAATCACAGAGGTATGGCTGTCGATCTTATCACATAATATGAAGGGTGCATGATACGACTCATAACTGTCGATGCTGACCTCGTCGACCGGCTGAGGTGGTGGCTTTCAGGGTTCCCCGCTGCAAAGGTGCTCCGTGCTCCCCGGCCATGCGTGGCTCTCCTGAAGGGGCTGCTGCATGAAGCCACGCCTATGGAAGGAAGGGTTATGCTCCCCTCCCTTGAGGATATTTATAGATATATATAGAGAGAAAGATATATTTATAGATATATATAAATATATATATTTAATTATAAAATCATATATAAAATTATAAAATCATACATTAAATTATCTGGAATTCTTTTGCAGGGAAAATTGTCTATTTTCAGCTATTTTCTTTTTAAATAAAATTAGTGTTTTATTTACTCTTACAATAAATAACTTCTCAAAGTAAGGAGATGCCCGTTTTCAGACAATTAGCAAATAAAAGGCCCGGGGCCGGAACCCTGGGGCATCCAGCCTTGCTGCTACTTCACAGATGTGCTTCCTCTACACACAGATGAAGTGCTGGTAAGAAAATCACGGTAGCTTATTCTAAAAATAAGTACACTTTGTGAAGTGCAACAGTAATCTTTAAATACAGAGTTGTCATCTGGAAGACTGCCTATATTCCTTTTGTATGACTCCAGAGGGCCTCTCTGGAAATTAACTGGCTCAGAACAGTTAATTTAGAAAAATGTAACCCTGAGATCTTACTCGTCCCCATCCGAAGTTGAATAGGCTGCCTGGAACGACCTGCTTGACCTGACTGTTCAGAAAGAAGCCCTATGTTCACTTGCAAAGGACGTGGTGGAGGGGATTTTCACATGAGGCAGATTTTCAGGAGGTGGACAGCTTTCAAAGGCCCCTTTCAACTCTAAAATCTAATGTTCTTGTCCTGCAGGTTTCCTGAGGAGGGTGGCACTGGTTAAATAATAGGTAGAAGATCATAAAATATAAGCTGAAATACCTCACACCCAATTTCCGGTCCTGTAAAGCTTCTGTGATACCAGATAATGCAGGATGGAGGTTCCAAATGCCTACTTCAGACAAAAGAAGAAAAACAGGAACATGATACAGATCTGCCCAGATTTTAACTTGTGTTTTCTGAAAAACAAGTCTCATCAGGAAAAACCAATAATGATACTTGTTTTTACCTCTGTAATTCACCGTCTTTATAAAGCACTTAGCATTCAAAAGTTACACTTGGTATGAAGATCTTTTTCCCTGGGCTTCCTACGACCAAGTCCTCCACACTTTGTTCTTTCTCTACTTCATACTCGCCACAAAACTCAGACTTTAATCAAGTTTCTTCTGTTTCCCACCGAATCCAATGCCTGAAAACTGTCTTAGGGAGATCATTAAAACTCCTACCTCCATTTTGACAAGTTTATTATTATATTTGCTACAGTTATAAAACACAAAATGATACAAAAAGCAATGTTGGGGTCTTTTTCATGAAATACCCAATAAACCAAAGTGTATTTTAGCAAAAAATTAGAGATGATGGTTCTTAGTTCTAAGAACAACCAGAAGGAAAAAAATATATACAGAGATGGAGCGCAGAGAATTTATTTATATAGTATCCTGAAACTTGAGCTCTGTTAAAAGACTAATATTCAATATAAATTTTTTACTGTGTTAGGAATTTTTTTTGAAAAATGACTTAAACTATCTGGTTTAAAGCATGGGATGTTTATCACCTTTTTCATACGTTCCTCTTGAACTAAGTAATTTAAGAGTTTTGATGGGAGATTTTTTTTTAACCTTAAATTTGCATACTGAATGACTGAATAAGTGTATCCAGGGCCTATCAGTGCTAGGCCCTACCCTCAAAGAGCTCACAGTTTGTTGGAGAGAAACAATGGATAATTTCAATATACTGGGCTGAGTGCTATGGGGTAAAATATGGATTTGTTGCAATTAATTACAAAGCTGGGTCAGATGAGACTGAAGCACTGGTTCAAATTCTGAAGGTAAATACAGCTTGGAAATTATATTCCAGGAGAAGGAAAGGGAAGGACAAAGGAACGGAGGCAGGAAACGCAAGGCTGGTTTAGGGAATTGCACACAGGACAGGTAGCAGGGCTCAGCTTGGACCGAGGATGGTGTCAACCCAGGTGGAAAATTTCTTGGAAAAGATCCTTGAGAGCTTCTGCATAAATAACCCATCATAAGGGAAAAGTTGAGGAGGCCCATAAATTTGGTTCAAAGACAATGGGTTGGCCCATCTTCAGAGGACAGGAGGGACTCTGAGAGGCACACAACCACTCAAATTTTCCACTGACCAACCCTTCATCATGCTTGAGATACTGTGTTGTCCAAAAAGTTAATTCAGTTTTTTCCATCAGGTGCTTCTAATAGTACTTAGTTGTCTTTAACTTCATTTGACACAATTTAGTTAGATTGTATTGTGACAGCTGTCATATCAGCATGCATTTAAAAAAACTTACCAACTTTGGTGAATTTTTGTGTAGCCACAGTAATAGTGAAGATAGAAGAAAATAAGCAACATTTTTGGCATATTATGCTTTATTATTTCAGAAAAGGTAAAAAAGCAACTGAAATGGTAAAAAGGATTTGTGCAATGTATGGTAAAGGTGCAGAGACTGATCGAATATGTCAAGGGTGGTTTGCAAAGTTTCATGCTGGAGATTTCTCACTGGACGATGCTCCACCATCAGGTAGACCAGTAGAAGCTGATCAAGATCAAATCGAGACATTAACTGAGAACAATCAACATTCTACCACATAGGAGATAGCCAGCATAGGCAACATATCCAAATCAATAAAATTATTGGTGAAAAGGTGTCTTTTATTTTACAGAAAAAAAATACAGACTTTTTGGCCAACCCAATATGTGCAATGTGGAAACAATGCAAAAGGAAATAAAGCTTAAGAGAACATTTTGTCATATCTCTATGGATCTCTGGACACCAGAAGACCCTGGTGGATGACCATACGGGTAACGGCCACAGTCAAAGTGCTGGGGCCGTGAAGGCAGTAGTGATGAAGACTATGGTAATGTCAGCAGCAGAACTTTTGATGGTAATGTCCTCTCAAAATATAAGCATGGAACTTTAGAACAGGGAGGAAAGGAAATCCCAATTTCTTTTGCAGATCAGAAGATGAAATCCCTGTGACAGGAAACCAGCTGTCAGAGCACACTTTAGACAGCTTTGAGGCACTCCCAGGACCATCTGGGTGGAGGTTGGTTATTGGGACCTTCTGTAGAGAAGACAGGGACAGAGTCAGAAAACATTTTTAGTGACTACTTTTGTCACCCTATTTGCAAAATTTCTTTTGAAGACTTAAAATGTGTGAAACTTGGAATGGTAATAGAAGCAACTAGAGAATAGGATATAAGTAGGTATTTGTACATTTTTATCAACACATTATCCATTTCCCCTTTTTAATAGTATCTTGCTTAAAAATTTTTATTTATGTATTTATTTTTAGAGAGAGGGAAAGGAGAGAGAGAGAGGGAGAGAAACATTGATGCGAGAGAAAAACATCAATCAGCTGCCTCTCACATGCGCCCCGACTGGGGACCGAACCCACAACCCAGGCATGTGCCCTGACTGGGAATCAAACTGGTGACTTTTTGCTTTGCAGGGGGATGCCCAACCAACTGAACTACACCAGTCAGGGCTTTAATAGCATCTTAATCTCTTTTTGAGAAATTTTCTTTCTTCCCCATTGTGTGGCATCTTTGTGAGACAATAAATTCAGATGCTTGCCTCTTACTATGGAAGTTGACTGGCAAAAGTCTTCCTTTCAGACAATTCACACTGGGGGATGGTTAGGCAGGAAACACAGTTTTTGTGATGTTGAATCTTTAGAGAGTAACACAAGAGCAAAGGAAACAGAAGTCTCATGGGTGCTAGTAGAGGTGCCCGCTGCAAGCTGAAGCTCTTACTATAAGCCTCTCTCTACGGTTTCAGCTTCCTAATCCTCTGGAGTTGCTTTGCACTTTCGATTGGCAACCTTATGTCTCCAGCTTCTCCATTACTGTTGTGACCTTCTGATATCCTTCTATTAAAAGGTTTTTATTTACATCCACCATGATCGAGTTTAGGTTTGTGTCCCCCAGAAATTCTATATGATGCAGTCTTGTACACCACGTTTGTCCTTGAAGTTGGGTTTTCCAATATAAAAATAGTGGAAGACAAGAGATCAATTCTCTTTGGAAGGTAAACCCTCATTGAAGTAAACCTAATGTACAATAGATGGGTAAATGGTGGGAACCACTCCAACGTGCCCAAATGAAGTCCAAATTCTCGTCCTTGTGCAGCATCCCAGGTAGGTTTTGGTCCTATGCATCATGGGCAGGTGGGGAAGACAATAATGCAAAGTTGAAAGAGTTCTTCCTTGTAGAGTGGAAGGTGGGCAAAGCACTGGTAACTGAAAGGGTCGCCGCTGCAAGGTCTGTCTGGAAAAAGTCCAGTCATTGGTAACATAACAAGAACTGTTTGTGCAACATCGATGTAACATGGCAGCCAAGGAGAGTGGACTAGAATGTGCACACATTAACAATGACAACTTCATTGTACTAGTTGGTGGGGGTGGTAGATGCCCTTGAGTGAGCATGTGTACTATGTGGCCGTCACATTCAAAACGACTGAGCAAGTAGAGCAACAAATCTGCATCAAATTTTACTTTAAGTTTGTTCATTCCTCTGTGGAAACTATTCCAGTTACTCAGAAGGCTACCGCTGTGGGCAGCTGGTGATGTGCAGCTTCATCACAACAATGCACCCACTCCTATATCACATCTTGTGCAAAGTTTTTGCAAACCATCAAATATTCAGGTGACTCAACCCCGCTACAGCCCAGATTTGATGCCCTGTGACTTCTGGCTTTTCCCAAAACTAAAAATCACCTTTGAAAGGGAAGAGATTTCAGACCATTGATGAGATTCAGGAAAATACGATGGGACAGCTGATGGCGACTGGGAGAACTGTGTGAGGTCCAAAGGTGTCTGCTTCGAAGGGGACTGAGATGTCATTGTCCTGTGTGCAATGTCTCTTGTATCTTGTACCTTCTTTAATAAGAGTCTCTATTTTTCCTATTACCTTCTGCACAGACCTTATATCAGTACGCTTAATAAGGCCTGCTATATAGATTTATTCTTAATTCTATAAGTGATTATTATCAAAACATCTAATTAACATTATAGCCCATAGCAGGTGTAAATCCAGCCAAGAAGCTATACAGATGTGGGGCAATTAGTCTACAGGTAGTCAGACCTAACTTGGGGGGAAGGAGTGACAGCCCTGGGGAAAGAGACTGTTAAGAACTATGCAGGATTCCTGGATCCAGCTTAAGTGGGCTAGAATCTACTCCTAGAGGCCCACTGTGCTACCAGGCACAATAACTGGGCAGATTATGGAAGATGGAGCAAGTAGACACTCAGTTTGATTAACATGAGTCTGAATAAAGAAGAGAGTTCTGTGATCTCTTTGGGTACCAGAGGTGCAAGCAGGCTCTGGTACTCTGGGTTCTGGGTTCTCCATACATCAGCAGCAGAGACTTGGGGGATCAAGAGATATGCATGTTGGAGTTCACCAGTGGGGCTGGACTTCTCTGGATCCTAACTATAGGGAACATGATGTATATCCAAACCCAAATGGATGAGAAAGTCTTTTACATGTTCTTACGAGATTGGCTCTGGCCTGAGGCCCCAGATGGAGGTTAGCAGTGGAATACCTTTGAGAAAGTGAGGACGAATAGAAAAACAAAACTATGGGTGACATCTAAAGTCTTCGTGGATTGCCTTCAACCAATGATTACTACTTTATTTCTTTCTAACTCCATATCCTAACTCATCTTTTGAATAAACTGGACAGTTAATATTCTCCACAAACTTATTTCCTAATGTATTTTCCATCTTCTTTTGCTATTTCTGCCCTACCCCCACAATGTCACCTGACAAAATTTTCCCCATTCTACAAAGCTGATCTCAAATTCCCTGTCTTCATGACACCTTGAGTAAAATTGAACCCTCCCTTCTCTGAACAGTCGCATAATTTTATTTGTGTTTCTATGTTGTCACTTAATATCATGTTATATAATAGAGTTATTTGCATGGGTCAAGTTACATGAAGCTGACCCAAAACTTACTAGAAACACTGACAAGACATACGTATCCTGCCACATGATCGCATCCTTCCCATCAGTATAACTATTTGTCCTGCAGGGACTCATGGGGTGACTTTGGACCTAGGCACAATGTGAAAGCCAAGCCCACCTGAGTTAATTCAGCATTCATTCCATTGCTGTTTCTTTAATTCCTGACGCTGTTATCTTTTTCCTTTTTTCTTTCTTTCTTTGGTTTTTTTGTTTGTTTGTTTGTTTTGCTTTTTTGATTTGCGAGCAGGGGGACTTTCTCTGACATTCTGACCCTCACCCTTCTTTGTGATCAGTATGCTGGGTGACTGTTCTTTCTAATAGGTGTGGGTTTGCTCTGCTGCCTCCCGCAAGCCTCTCCCTTTGTCCACATTAACCTGCATTTTCTGGGTAATGGTGCAGTCATCAGCAGCATTAAGGCTCTCCAGTCTGTGCATCACTCCTCCCATCTTGCCATGTTCCCAGTAGGACTTCGCTGGAATTAGCCAAGTAGGAGCTCAGAAATGAGGCTGCGTCCACACAAACAAAACCAAAAGGGAGGACTATTCATTGAGACAGATCTGATCCTCAATCTTCATGTCTAATGAAAAATCAATTTAGCAAGCCAAAGTCATAGTTCGATTACTTGAAATAGCCAAATCTATTGGACTACTGGGGATTTCTTTTATGTATTATAAAGCCATTCATGCAAACTCAGTTCATTAACAATATTTTCTCATTCTACATGCCAAGGTTATGGAGGTGCCTCAAGTCAAAAAGGACAGGTTAATGACTTCATATATTTAAAATATTAGGGAAAATATAGAGCAACATTTTCATGCAACCAGACATCACACATCTGAAATAAAAATGTTTGCATGCAGGCACATGGCTATATGTAATTATGTTAATTACATAAAATGGCTATAGGATTATAGGAGTGGTCAGAGACAGAGGAAAAATAATCTTGAAATGTTGAGTAAAGGAAGTAACTTTTAAGAAAATAATGCATTCTAACATTTTAGAATCAGAACTCCAAACTCTCAATTTTATATAATAAATACTGAGGCACAGAAAGAATGGTTATGGATCACACAGCAAATGACAGGCAAAGACTTAAATTACGTCTTACAATGCTAAGACAGGTGTATTTTCACATACAATCCATGGGAAAAAAAGTGCTCAGAGTCAGAAGCAAAGGAATTCTTACCGAAATTGCATGAGTTGTAATTCACTAACTAGGTTACTTTCTTACAGCCAAAATTAGCTGGCAGCAATTATTAATTACTGGGTTGGCAAAAGTATGTATGTTCTTTTCTGTGAAATAAAAGACACATTTTTCATTTCACCAATAACTTTATTGATTTGGATCTTTTGAGTATGTCGGCTATCTCCCACATGGTGTAATTAATGTCTTGATTTGATCACTGTCAACTTCAACTGGTCTACCCAACCGTGGAGCATCATCCAGTGAGAAATCTCCAGCATGAAACTTCGCAAACCACTTTCCACACATTCAATTAGTCACGCCACCTTCTCCATACATGACACAAATCTTCTTTCTTTTTTTTTCGCATTTCACCTTTTTTGCCTTTTTACCTTTCTTGAAATAATAAGCCATAATAAGCCAAAAAGTCTCTTATTTTCTTCCATCTTCAATATTAAGATGGTTACACAAAAATTCACCAATTTTGATGTAGTTTTTAATGCACACTGATATGATGCCTGTCACAATGCAATCCAACAAAATTGTTTCAAATGAAATTAAAGACAACTAAGAGCTACTAGAGCCATCTTACAAAAAAAAATAAACAAATGAAATTTTTGGCTAACCCAATACATAGTTCAAAACCCAAATTTTAACCTCTTGCAGAGGTTTTTATTATTGTAAATGGTACATTGCTCACCTCAAGTGATCAAATTTATTGGCTGATTAAACAAAAAACTATAAGTAGATATGCTTCTTTAGAATAAATAGTCCAATTGTAATTGAAGGTGGAGACTATTATAAAGAGAAAGATGTGTTTACAGAAGCCCCTGTAATTACCAATAGTTTAGCACCCATTTCAGCATACTGTATCAGCGTCTCTGCTTGTCTGTATCTACCACTAGACTATGATCTCTGTAAGAACAAAGACAGGGTCAGCTCTTTTTGTTGCAGTTTGCATGGCACATTGTAAAGCTCAATACACATTGGGTGAATTAACCCAATACACTGAATGAACTAGACTCAATATCTCAGATGAGAACCTGGGAATGAATATAGAAATGGCTCTAAGTGAGCCATGTATTAATTAGGTACATGGAAAAGAGAAGGTACTCTACCATCCCACTGTAAGCAATGCAGAGATGTGATGTGAACAGTTAAAGCATTAAAATGTAGATCAAGAGGTGCACATAGCAAAGAAATGATGAGGTAAGTTTAAAAGAAAAAAAAAAGAGCTCTGTGTGGATCCCATACACGAGGCTGAAGTTAATAAAGGTGAAGGCTGGCCCTAACAGTCATCAGGAAGTTGGGTTTCTGAGGTTGAGCTCTGCATTGCAGAGTCCTGGCCAGGGCAGCTATCACCAGTGTGTTCCAAACTGCAAGTATAAATCGTCATCACAGATAAGTCCCAAGTGTCAAACCTCAGATATGTGTGAGGCTATCAAATAAGAAGAAAGCCCCCATCCAATTAAAAGAAAAGAAATAGTATCTGCATCTCATACCACATTCAAAAATTAATTCAAAAAAAATCATAAACCTAAATGTAAAACCTAAAGCTATAAAACCTTTAGAAGAAAATCTTTGTGACCTTGGGTTAGGTAAAAATTTCTTAGACATGACACCAAATGCACAACCCATAAAAGAACAAATTGATAAATTGGACTATAGAAATTAAAAACATCTGCTCATCAAAACACACTGCTAAAAAATAAAAATATAGGCCATAGAATGTATGAAAATTTTTGCAAAGCATATATTTGCTAAAGGATTTGTACTTAGGGTATATAAAGAACTCTCAAAATTCAACAAGAAAAAATCAAATTAAAAATGGGCAAAACAGTTAAACACCTTACCAAAGAGAATATTTAAGGTACCAAATAAGCACCTGGAAAGATGCTCAACATCATAAGTTATTAAGAAAATATAAACTTGCCCTGGAGGGTGTGGCTCAGTGGACTGAGCATTGACCTGCAAATCAAAAGGTCACCAGTTTGATTCCCAGTCAGGGCATATGCCTGGACTGGGAATGGCCAGGTCACAAGTTGGGGCCATCCAATCGATGTTTCTCTCTCTCTTTCTTCCCCTCTTCCCCTCTATCTAAAATAAATAAGAATAAAATCTTTTTAAAATTTTCTTTAAAGAAAAAGAAAATACAAATTAAAACCACAAGGAGAAATTACTATACACCTATTAGGAAGGCTAAAATTAAAAGGGGAACGTGGAGGAAAGTCAGAAAAGAATAATGAGTTCACATAAGAGCATATTTAGTATTGTGTTACATTTATATATTCATTATATTAATATTTAGGTTTATATCAAAATAAAGTTCTTAAATCTACACAAAATGCCAAAAATATACTGCAAAGAATGGGAGATCCTGTTGGAAATTAATTTTCTATAATATGTATATCAGGTGGTAGTTGATTTCAACATGAGATGTAATGTTATCTAAATTCTGTAGGTTGCATTTGAGGAAGAAACCCAAATTGCTCTGAATTCTTACTTGGGTTACTGAAGAGAAGAAAGAAGAGAAATCAACAAAGAAACAAAAGTGTTCCAAACAGGCAACTAACTGCATGTAGAAGTAGGGGCGGGGAAGAGTAAGGCCACTGGGGAGAGAATGTATTTAGGTCTCTTAAATAAATCTCAAAAAGATGAGAGAAAAGAAGCCAAAAAATTTGACGAGGAACAAGATGCTGATCAGCTTAGAAAGTATAGTTGCCATGGAGAGGTGAGGATTAAATCAATATAATCTAAATAACTACTCTACCTGGTGGATGAACAGACAGGATAATTGCCAAGTTCCCTCTCACAGGTCCTCATTCAATGATATTGGTCCAGCAGCGATATGTGTCAGCTGAGCTCCAGAAACACTGTGGACCAAATTGTGGAAAATTATCCAGCACTGAAAAGAAATAAGCATCAAGTCATGAAAAGATATGGAGAAACCTTACATGCATATTAGAAGATAAAAGAAGCCGACCTGAAAATGCCACATGCTATATGATTCCAACTGCACAATATTCTGGGAAAGGCCAAACTATGGAGACAGTAAAACAATTTACAGTTGCCAGAGGTTGGGCGGAAGGGAGGGATGAATAAGAACACAGAGGATTTTTAGGGCAGTAAAACTATTCTGTGTGATACTATAATGGTGGATATGTGCCACTAATACATTTGCCAAAACCCGTAGAACGTACAACACCAAGGGTGAACCAAAATTTAAACTATAGACTTTGGGTGATAATTATGTTAATGTCAATTCATCCATTGTAACAAATGTACCACTGCAGTGGAGGATACTGATAGTCGGTGGAGGCTGCGCATGTGAAGGGACTTGGGCTTATGTGGGTAATCTCTTTACTTTCTGCTCAGTTTTTCTGTGAACCTAAAACTGCTCTAAAACATTGAGCCTACTTTTTAAAATATTTAGAGGAGAGGTGCTATCAAGTTCCTAAAAGATGGGAGGGAAGCAAATCTAATGCACCTTGAATAAACTGGATTGAAAGAAAGAATAAAATTTCTATTTTCATAAGCAAGAAGGGGTATATGATCAATAAAGATGCAGATAGACTCACAATAAAGACATAAATCAATGTCGATAGATTTGAGAGTGGACAGTTGGTGAAATGTTCCTGGTCGAACTTCAAGAATTCTGCTCATCATAGTGCACTGAAGACAGGCTCACCAGCCTTCCACGTCAGGAAAAAACACCACCCATGGGATGTGTGGAAACACCAATATCTGCTCTCTGGGGCCATAGAAATGAAGTTGCAAACTAAATAGCATCTAAGTTAGTATCCTCATTAGAGACTTAGTTTTTGCCAGGTAGTAAGTGAGGCAAAAGTACATCACCAAGAGGTTTTTGTTTTTGGTTTTGTTTTTGTTTTGTTAAAAGTAGGCATCTATACCATCAGTGATTGGAAGTTACTCAGGCTGTGAAAAGGAAGTAAATGTATTTTAGTGGTTTAAGAGTGGGATGTGGGTGTGTACATGTACACTTGTGTGTCTCAACAAATAAAACCTGAATAGCTTTGCTGGTAAAAAAATTATTTTAATTATCACATATTACAGAACTGATATCATTTTTACAGATGCCACTTAAGAACACAGGAGTCAAACTCACTTGATGGCCCGTGAAACATCAAGAGTGAGCAATTCACTCTTTCAGTTCATAAGCGGACCATTCAGTGCGTTCTTGCAATTACAAGAGCAGTCTTTTTCCAAGGCTCACTTGCTTTCACATTCGAATGCACATATAACCCAAAAATTAGCACCTTTCTGCATGAATGAGTTGAAGCTATTAAATAAATCTTTTACTTCCTTTTCCCCAGTCTCCAATAACCTACTGTAACTATTCTTTAATGTGCCAGCTTTCCACTTTACCATCTGCCTACTGAATATATGTTTGAGGGAACCCATTTGCTCATTGAATTATTTTTATCCTCCTGGATTTCAGCATTTTTTCTTCCTCTAATTGTCCCAGTAATTGTTTCTGATCTTTTTGTCACTTCTGGTCTGTTTCATAGTACTGGACCTCGTTATCAGGTCTGGCTGGGGTGCTGTGATCCTCAGATTTTGAGATGGCCTTCAAGAGTTAAGGATCAACATAAAATATAATACATTGCTCTTTTTCTGAAAATATCAATCCTGAATCCTGAGTAAACATAAGAGTAAATAATAGGAAGAGTTAAAAATGGAAATTCCTAGGCCCCACATAGATTCTGACGCAGTTGTCCCTGGGTCACAGTCAGAAATGCCTCAAAATAAATTCAGATGCTTGCCTGCCATTGCAGGGACCCCCAGGTTTCTACTTCAGAAAATTAGAAATAAGAGTTAAGAAACCTTCAAGATTGGTACCTTCTGCACTTCCACAATGTGTTCAAAGACCTAGGTTTCTCCCGTTTTTAACTCAGCCATGCTTGGCTCACTGACTTTATCCTGAGCTGTCTCCCTCACAGTTGCCAGGCGCGTGCACAGAGCCCAATATTACATCTTACATCCAGAAATAACAACTCCACGAGAAGCCATGTTTCCTTTTGCTTCTTCTAAAAAATGAAGGAATCCTTTTCCAGATGCATGCACAGAGGATCAGTAGGTCCGCCCTCTCACATTTCACTAGCTGAGCTGGGTCCCACACCCATCCCTAAGGCAATAGATGCCACACAAAATGGGACCACTCTGATTGCCTCAGACTTGTCAGGAGCTAGGTCACATGGCAGGGGCAGTGAGCAAGTAAATCAGAGTAAGGGGACAAAATTAGAAAGGCCTTGAGGGGGTTAGCCCTTAATGCCCAAGCAATATTTTACCTATTGTCCCTAATTTATTTTTCACAAAATTCCTCCAGAATAGAGCACTGTGGTTTTAATAATATCACAGGGGTCCCCGCCCTTGTCTGTGGGGGATCACTTCCAAGGCCCTCAGTAGATGCCTGAAATCTCAGATAGCAACGAACCCTATATATATTGTCTTCTGCTATACATTTGTGCCTATAATAAAGTTTAATTTATAAATTAAGTACAGTAAGGTATAATAACAATAATAACTAATAATAAAATGGAATAATTTTAATAATATACTACAATAAAAGATATGCCAATGCGGTGCCTCTCTCGCCTCTCTCTCTCACTCTCTCATGCTCTCGCTCTCTCTCTCTCTCTCTCTCTCTCTCTCTCTAAATATCTGGAGTTTTAGAGTTGGCAAACTCAGACAGAAAGTAGAATGGTGGTTGGCAGTGGCCGGGGTTAGGGGAGAAGAGGGAGGGGGGATGTTCAATGGGTACAGAGTCAAGGAAGATGAAAAAGTCCTGGAGATGGATGGTGGCGATAGTTGCACAACCATGTGAATGTATTTAATGCCTCAAAAGCGTACACTTAAAAATAATTAAAATAGCTCTGGCCAGGCAGCTCAGTTGATTGAAGTATTGTCCTCTACACCAAAAGGTTGCAAGTTTGATCCCTCAACAGGGCACATACCTCTGTTGCATGTTCAGTCCCCGTCAGGGCACATAGAGGAGACAATTGATCGATATTCCTCTCCTTCTCTCTCTCTCTCTTTCTCTCTCTCTCTCCCACACCCACCTTTCTGAAGTCAATGAATATATCCTCAAGTGAGGATTTAAAAAATGATTAAAATAGTAAATTTATATGTATATAACAATTAAAAACAAATATAAATTTGCAAAGATAAAGTCATGACAAATAATCTTATTTTCTTTTTGATTGAGTTAATAGTCTGGGGATCAAAGGAAGTTTCACAGACATTGATCTTGAATGCAGGAAATCCACTGACAGCCTCTCCTAGAGACAAGAAATGAAAACTTGATAATAGCACATCTTGGTAGAGTCAAAACTAGCTAAACAAGTTCATGAGGGCCGCTGTCTAGTCAACTGGTTGCTTTTCAATTCCGGTTACACATTAGAATCACTGGACAATTTAAATTTTTAAAAATTTCTAGGACCCCACCTCATAAAATCCCTGGGGCAGGGGCAAGGGCCATGAGATTTTTAGAAAGTTTCCAACTAATTCTCCTGTGCAGCCAGAGACCACTGTTGAACAGAGATCGGCCTCAGAGAAGGTCTTATGACATGCCTCAGTACTCTACCTTGAGAGGTGGCATAGAAAATCCGAAATGAGGTAGGTTTAAATATGATCAAGCCTGGGTTTCACTTGCAGCCTCTCCATTTTTTGTATGTTACTCTAAAACCTTGGACAGACCACAGACATCTCTGGGCTTAGGTTGCTCATGTGGAAACAGGGTTAAGTCTACTTACCTTGCAGGTGAGTGGAAAAAAGAAAAAAGTCAGGGTAGACTACAGTTATCAGAGAGGGATTCTGGGGGTGGAGCTTGCAAAGGGCCTTGAATAGTGGGTACGATTCAGATAGGAGTAAATTTGGAAAGGCAGGAGACCCAAACTTGGTACAGCATGGAGGTAACAAGTAGCACACAGTAGTGAGAGGGTATTACGTGGGGTAGGCAACGCCACCCAGTACATCTCAGGGGAGGGGCTGAGCACCATGAATGGCAGTCCAGGGAATCTAAATAAAGGTGCCTTTAACTGCCTTGTCTCAAACATTCCTGAACTAGTTAATGGTAGAACCTAATAAACCAACTAGAAGACCATCACAATGAATTCAGTTCAACAAAATTTATGGGTGTCTCCTCAGTACCAACCACTTTGCTGAAAGCTATTGGAAATATGGAAAATTATAAAACCTAGGACTTCTCTGACCAGTATCAATAAACATTTCTCTGAACAAATAAACAGGAAAAATTCATTAAGAAACAATAAATATTTGGCCAAGAGTACAAAGGGTAGTCTCACAGAAAAACCTGATGAAGCAAAAGTTTCAAGAAGAAAGAGATGGTTATTTATTTTTGACTATCAGTTAGATCTGAGCCAATGATGCAGGCAATATGTAGATAAAATAATTAACATTTCCTAATGAAATAAAATAACTATCTTAATATTGGCCAAAATAGTGTTCTGCTAAATATTTGACCTCTCTAAATTTCTAGATTCTATTATATTGTTCATATTATTTAATTTTTTTAAAATCACAGCAAGTCTTACAAACTGAAGAAAAGTTAAATAAATATTAAAGAACTTAGATATACCTTCTGAAACAAAAAATGACACAGATATTGTCTTATCATGGTAGGAATAATATGCATGTTGCCATTAAAATAAATGCCCTATCAACTGGTTTCTAGTCAAATGAGAAAGGAAAAAAGAAAACAGTGGGGCAAGGACAAGGGGTGGGTAGGTGCAGGGGGAGATTGATTGATTCATTCAATGTAAATAAATTTCACTGAAACTAATAAAAATCTATGAAGTCATTTTAGCATGAGAAGGGAAGTTGAGAGCACATCCATTTAGATACAAAATCATGACTCACATGATGCTGTCCTTTCTAAAGACACCAAGTAAGCCAAAGTGTTTTCAAAATTACATTTTCCACATCACCTGAGCTGATATACCAGAGTAATATGAAATATTATAAATTTGACTTTCAAAGGTAGTGTTTCAACCTGCATTTTCCAGTGTGGAAAATTAAGCCAATCCTACTGAATTGATTAACTGCAGAAAACAAACCCATGGGGGAAAAGGATATGTTTTCTGATCTCTAGGCTATTCTTCAGGGGAATATATTTTTGATATTCTCTTGGGAAGCGATGATGTAGGGTTGTCATTAAAAAAGTCAAACACCCCATTTGGTTCCATATGACAGTGACCAGACTCTACCCTCATTTTAATCGGAGCATCAGTGCAGCTCATTTGTGGCTGCTCTGGAGGCGGGCGTGTGGGGCTTTTTGTTTATTTGTCCTGCACAAGGCATGGCATAAAGGGGACATGTGGCAAATACACGTTAAAGAAAGGACGGGGAGGAAAGTTTAGAGCAAAGTTAAGTAAAGAATCACTTCTTTGTATTTTCATTGAGCTCCTTCAGAGACTCACCCCATGGCTGTCCTCTGGTTGCCTGGCCATAAGGAATCTTGTTTTTATCCATCAGCATTTTAAACAAATGCCTGCAAACGGTGTTTCAAGGGGAGGGAAATGGGGAATGCCCTTTATGAGAGAGGATTATTTCCCAAAAAGCAAGACTGGGTAATATGCTTTGAGTGGGAGCAGAGGATAAGTGGCCCCTGGTACCCGTTGCCTCGCCCTTTTGCGAGATCTGAAACGTCAAGAAACAATCCCGTAAATGTGAAATGGGAAGACAGGCCATGTGGCTCTCTCCCTTCACCCACCCACTGCCCTTTTCCATTTCTTCCACCAGCCAAGGGCATTCATTTTTTTTTATACTTTGTTACATTATTATTATTTTTACTGTATTTTTTCCATTACCATGTATCCCCCTTATGCACTTTTCCACCATCATGGACATTCTTTCAGTCACCTTCAGAGAAGTTGTTGGCAAGAGGAGTTTGAGGGAGAGGAGGGGACAATGCACTAATTGTCTTCAGACAAAGGCAGAGGAGGAAGAGGAACAGAGAAGACAGAACACAGAGCCTCATCTGTAATGCAGAGCCCGCCGTCCCCAGATGTTACTAAAGCATCAGCATCTCTCCCTGCAAGAAAAATTGGATTAGTCACTGCCTTGTCTCCTAATGGACATACTCTGTGATCTTTAGAGCTTCATTTACTGGGTTAATAGTGCTTTGCCTGAGTTCCTTTGCTATGGGAAAAAGAAAAAAAAAAAAACCTGTAAGGAGAAATATTCTGGGTGCTGTCCGCAACCACTGACACGAGTAATATCGTATTCATCACAGACAGACCTCGTATCTCATTACTGCTGAAGAGTTGCCCTGGAGGCATCTGAGCTTGGCCAGGCCAGGCCTCTCATGTGGAACCGTTCAGGTATATTGTGAAATGATTTAATGCGATAATAATGTCCACTTTGTGAGATAGATTATGTTTTTCATAGTGGTTGATGGTTAATGAATGATACATTAGCAAACATCACTAAAACATTATTGGGAATTTCAGATGAAGAAATGGAGTTCTTTTTCCTGCTTCTTCTTGGCTTTCTCCCCAAGTGGTCCTACCCTCACCCATCCCCCACTTCAATGCATAAAGATGGAATGCAGAAGAACTTCCAAGAATCAGAAAACTTAATTTATTTAAAAGAAAAAAAAAATCCCAGCTGCATGTTCCTGCCTCTCAGCCTCCCCTTACCAGAAGGAGGGATGAATACTAAAAACATTCACACATGAGCTGAAATATCTCTTCTTAAATCAAATGAGAATCAATGAAAGTGCGAACCTGAACAAATACATTATATGTTGGCCCAGTTTATTAGATGAAGCCGTTTACCCTGATTTGATTTATCTGGCAATACACAGCTCAGCTGTGAAATGAGATAAGCCGAGCCCATTCACCTTATTGACTATATTATCGCAGCTCATGCTAGCGCTGCCATGGTTAAGGGTCTGTCAGCAGTTCCATTACAAATCCCTGTTTTCAGCAGCTGCAAAGATTCACTCCCAGCTGCTACGTGGCATGGCCAACCCTAACCCAGGAGCACAGCTTCTGAAAAAATGGATGTAATTCCGTTTTATTATTCGCTGTCTCCGTGCTGAGTAACTAGAAGGAATGTGCATGTCCCCACGTCCATGAGGCTTGTTCTCACCTGCTGAAGAGGTCAGGCATGCCCCCATTTATATTTTATTTTGATTCTTCTTTCATTAACCTTTCATATATATATATTTCCAAACAAAATGTTCTCTTTGTATTCCCATGCATTTTGCAATGCAAAAAGACTCCATGTTTCCCAGCACCCATGTTCACCATTGGTAGGTCTTCATCCAGGCGGCAATGAGGAGCTGTGATAATAGAAGACAGATGCACTGTAGGGTTAATGGGTGGACCTGCCCAGGAGGCAGGAGGACAGGCCCTGTTATTTTGAGTTTTTCAATAAACATCTATAATCCAGATGCCTAGATTCGATTAAGTTATACACAGGGAGAAAAAGAGGTGGGGGAAGGATATTTCTATTATTAAAGTTTTGCTTAAAGATGTAGTAAAAAAGCATCCTTATTATCTTTTGGTCTCATTTTTGTTCCAGCTCCACAGAGCATGCAACCCCATGAAACCACAGATAGGTAAGAACCTTCCATTTGATCCTGCTTGACACATCTCCAGACTGTGGTGTGTGGCACAACAATGCACAGCAGAAAGCAGAGGAGCTGGTGTTTAGCATGAGAGCCATTCCCTGCCTCCCCCGTGAGATCCCCACTGGCCAATTGAGGTCTGAATTGGGAGTGACCTCTGGGCTGAGAGAATAGCTGAGCATGAAAGCACAGGGACTGCTGGGTAGCACGACAGGCTGGCCCCATGCATCATCCCTGCTCTCTCCTGCAGTGCCACTGAAACAAGAAATGGAATAAAATGGGCCTAAGCCTATAGAGACAAAGAAAACAGGAGATGATTCATCAGCAGATGAGCAAGTTTAAACCAATTTGTTAGACGCTGGAAAGACAATGGAAGGCTGGTAACAGATTTAGCCAGGCAGAGGAAACTGTTTTGCAACTAGAACCCTGACAATGTCTCCCCACAACAGAGCAGGAGGTACGAACTTAGTCTCTGAGTAAATTTGTCTAGAGAGTCTCCAGGTGTAAGGCATGGGGGAGGGTGGGTGACACCACCCTAAAAGCGGAGAGATAATGGAAAGTCTAGGGAGTGAGTAATGGGCCCCCTTCCCTCACTCTGCTCCCCTAATGCCGGAGGCCACGCATGTGCTCTCAATGTTGCGGTGGTGGTAGTGTTGTTGGTTTGTTTTTGTTTTTGTTTTCAGATTTGATGGGGAAATATCAGGGATAGGGTAATCAAAGCCAATGACCAAATAAGGCAAAGTATCAATTTAAAGAAAGCCAAAAAAGGTGCAAGGAAAAGAAAAAAAACATAATCCCAATATACGGTAGGCTCAGCAGTGAACAATATTCACAAAGTTCTTGATTATGAACAAGGTGAAAAATAGTGATTATAACCATGTTGGAGAGATAGGGAGAGTGAGGTATGAAAGACGGTGTCAGGGAGCTGTTTTCATCTACATAAACAGGACATAACAAATGGGTCTAAAATTAGCATATGAATAAATAAAAAACAAGCATATTTAGAAGTGTAGAAATTTAAAAAAAGATACAGTGGAAAGAATTAAATGTCATTAATTGCTCAGAAATGAAATCCCTCTATATAGATCGACTCCGGCTTTCTACTTTCCATTTGGGTTTATTGGTGAACCTGACAGTGGCTCGCCTGTGGGGAATAAGGAGGATGGGGACTTAGAGATGCTAGTTCTCTCTCAGGGCCCCTCCATCTCTGCTCTCTGCCCATCTGTCCTCCTTTCATTCCTTCCACACTTGAACCCTCTTTCCGACACATACCTCATATCATGAGGGGTTGCACAAACTGTTCTGTCTCCTTGATATGTTCTCTCATCCCCCTTTCTTCTTCCCCCTTCCCACGCCCCAGCTCTCAGGTCATCATATCTTCCTCAAGAACTCTATGCCATCCACCCTCAGTTAGAAGCCCTGCTGCCAACTCTCATGTTACCCCAGGAAATACCTCATGATTTCTGTGCCACACACAGGAGTCTGGAGATGTCTTCAAGAAGGATCACACAGAAAGTTCTTACCCTTGAACTCCTCTTCTGAAGACAACTTCACAGTGGCTTTGATCCTTTGATTCATGTCTCTCTCTCCCCAACTCAGGCTATAAGCTACAAGGTGTCTGTATTTTTACTCTCTCCTCATAATCCTAATGACTAGCACAGTAATTGCCCATAAAAAACTCAAGAAAGTGCTGACTGAATGAATAAATGAGTAAGTGAACAAGAACAAAACACAAAATAAGGGATGAATGAAGCTGACACTCTTTTAATGGTGAAGCTTCATACTCCCACACTTTTGTAAATTCAGAAAGAAATTTCCTATGAAAATGTATGCTTCTTTGGCCTTGGAACTAATATAAAAAAAATTTTTTAGAGTAAAAAGAGAAACAATTTTCTTGGCTCTGCGATTTAAAAATTCCCCCTATGAACCCTGTTATACTACTGCTGGAAATGTTAATTGGTACAGCCACTACAGAGAACATGTGCTTCAAAATATTAAAAAGAGAACTACCATGTGATCCAGCAATTCCATTTCTGGGTATAACCAAAGGAAGCAAAACCACTATCCTGAAGAGATACCTGCAGTGTCATGCTTATTACAACACTATTCAATGTAGCTGAGATACGGGAAAATCTAAGTGTCTTTTGACAGATGAATGGGTGAAGAAAATAGTTTATGTGGAATACCATTCAAAAGGAAATCCTCTCTTTTGAGACAACATGGACAAACGTGGAGAACATTGTGTTAAGTGAAGTAAGAAAGACACAGAAAGACAAATACTGTAAGATCTCATCTATATGTGGAATCTAAAAAAAAAAAAACTGAACTCAAAGAAGCAGAGAGTAGAATGACGGTTACCAGGGGCTGGGGGGTGTGAGTAACAAAGAGATGGTGGTCAAAGGGAAAAACTGTCATTTGTCAGATGAATAAATTCTGGAAACCTGATGTACAGCACACTTACTATGATGGTTATTTTTTAAAGATTGATTGACTGATTTACAGAGAGAGGTTAAGGAAGAGAGAAAGAGAGGGAGAGAAACCTTGATTGGTTGCCTCTCACACACCCACAACCAGAGACCTGGCCTACAGCCCAGGCATGTTCACTGATCAGGAATTGAACCTGCGATCTTTTGCTTCGTAGGATGATGACCAACCAACTGAGCCACACTGGTCAAGGCTCTGATGGTTAACTTCATGTGCCAAATTGACTGGCCTGAGGGATTTCCAGATAACTGGCAAAACATTGTTTCAGAATATGCCTGTTTGGGCATTTCTGGAAGAGATTTGCATTTCATTCAACAGACTGAATGAAGAGATCCACCCTCACCACTGTGGGTGGGCATTATCAATCCACCGTGGGCCGAAAGGGAACAGAAAGGCAAAACAAAGGAGAATATACTCTCTCTCTTCTTGAGGTAACACATCCAACTTCTCCAGCCCTTTGACGTTGGAGCATCTGGCTCTTGAGCCTCCAGACTCCGGGACATGCTCCCGCTGTCCCCTGGTTCTCAGGCCTTTGACTTGGGACTGGGAGTTATACCGCTAGCAACCCTGAGTCTGAGGGTTCTCAGGCCTTCAAACCTGGTCTAAATTATACTCCTTCATGTCCAAGTTCTCCAGTTGCAGATGGCATATTGTGGGAGTTCATAGCCTCCATAACTACATTAGCCAATTCGTATAATAAATCTTTTTTTTATATCAATATAAATATCCTACTGGTTCCGTTTCTCTGGAGAACCCTGACTTATAATTACTGTAGTTAATAATAATGTATTGTGCACTTGAAATTTGCTAAGAGGATAGATCTCAAGTATTCTCATCACACACACACAAAAAGATAACTACGTGAGGTTATGGATGTGTTAATTAGCTTAATTGTGGTAATCACTTCACAATGTGTATGTACAGCAAAACATCATATTTTGCACTTTAAACATGTATAATTTTTATTTTTCAATCAAATCATATGTCAATAAAGCTGCAGGGTGAGAGAAATGCCCCTCATATACTCAGTATCCTTCCTCAACGGCAAATCATCAACAGCACTCCAGCATGGCTCAAGAAACAGAAAATAAGCAGCAATAAACGTTGAATGATTCCTTGACTGGCAGTAGTTTGGAAACCAGTATTCTAATGGTATTTTAAATTCTTAAATATACCTCCAGGAAAAAAAAATCATCTTGTATATTTTAAACGCAAACTACATAATATGCAGGAGATACATTTCATATCTCCTGTGATTGAACCTAACAGTCAATCCCAAAGTACGAATGAGAACAAGCCACTGACTTGGGGACAGATGATTTCTTTAGGACCTCATGAGATTCAAAGGTTCATTTTGCTCAATGTTCCAGCTTCTATGGTTTACCAGTTTTCAACAATACACCTAGTCCAGCCGACTTCCTTCTCCCGTGGAGACTGTCGCTATTCTTCTGCTCAAGTCATTAAGTCCAAGACCTTGATCTTTAACACATCACTGTTTTCACCTCAGACTGGATCTCTTTCTCTCTCTCTCTCTCTTTTTTTTTTTTTGTTCTCTAAAGAAAATTATATTGGAAAGACAATTACATATTTTTTAATTATAGATAGGCACATTGTTAAAAAATAAATATCAAGGAATCTCATTGTTTGTGGGAATAGGGGAAAAGACATGCTAAGTACATTGCAAATCTCATGGTTTATGTAAATCTCATGACTATGTGATTAGAAAATCTTCAGTTTAAAAAGTATGGATTGCTTATATAGAATATTGTTTTTTTGTTTTTTTCTTTTTTGCAGAGACATCGCAATTTATTGCATTTAAAAGGTATAGCATTTGCAATATTTTAATGTTTTAATCTAGCTTATAAATTTTATTGCTTTTTTTCTTTTTCTTTTTTCTTTTTTTTCATGCATGCATAAAGGATGCATCGACAAAGCCAAATGGGGAAAGGATTGAGGGTGGCAGGTTTGGGGGGTGGGGGGTGCTGGGGAAAGTGATGGTGGGAAAATGTTGATGAAACAAAACAAAACAAAAAAATAGACAAGGCAAGGTTAAGAATAGTAAGGGAATGGAGAAGCCAAAGAACTTATATGTACAACCAATAGGCATGAACTAAGGGGCAGGGGGATGGTGGGATGGGGTTCAGGGCAGAGGGGATAATGGGGGAAAATGGGACAACTGTGATAGCATAATCAATAACAAATAAAAAAATAAAAAACTGGAACTCTTTTTGAAGATTCTGATTAGGTGAAAAGAGCTGGCTATAGGCCAGAGATGATTCAGAAGAAGTCCAGAGATAGTTCCAGACAACCTAACTGTCTGGGAACAGATGGTCCATCAAAATTCAAAACTTCTTCCATATTGCTAGGTCATACATAGAAGGAACTGTGTAGAAACCTCTAGCCTTATAAACAGTAAGTGTACATGTTTCTGTCATGACAATATATTCAAATGTACCCTGGAGATGAAATCTGGAAGCAGAGAGTTGTTAGGAATCTGCTGAATTTAAGGCTTAACCCTTTGCGTACCTGACTGAGTTAGAATGCTGATAAAGAAGAGCACTTCACTTCTAGGAGCTATTTTGATTCCAACACTGTACTTAACCATCTTTATCCAACAACACTTTGTCATTTAAATTTCAAGTGTATTGTTTTTAAAATATACATTCTCCTAACACCAAACCAAGCTGTGTTTCTACTTGGGTATTGTTTTTTCCCCTTCGATTAATACAGAAATGGTCCGATTTTATTTTTCACATCTGTTCTGCATCCTAGAATCTGCCATCGTATTTGGAAGCATGGAAATTCTGTCCAGGTTATTTATACCAGCTGCCTACCAGACTGTAGCACAAATATAGGTGGGACCTACTACGTGGCTGTGTGGAAGCAACAGAACCCTGCGGAAAGGACCCAGGAGGCCTAGGTAGTGGTCCTTCGTGGCGACACAGTATTTTCTGACCAGGACGGACTGGGTCGGTATTTCACTGCAATATGTTTTGCACAGTTCATCTTTCTCAGCTTTAAATCACCTCTGTCTCCCACCAATCAATGTCCTAGTACAGGGCAGACTAAGAAGAGTCTCTCTTGCCTGAAGCCCACAGATTTTGGTGCATTTTGAGGAAATCTAAAATATTCTGAAATGGTGAAAATATGGATTTTAAGCCAGACACATCTTGATTTTAAACCTGGCTCTGAGTCGAACCAAGCTACCTAACTTTTCTGAGCCAGGAGAATAATATCCACTTTATGGGTTTGAGGTAGTAAATTCAATGAGATATTTATTTACCATCTTCGCCCAAATATAAGATACTCTGTAATTTTACTAGAAAAATATTTTAGGAACAGTAGACATGCATTAATGATATTAACATGGGTTTTGAAAGGCAGGCATGACTTGTTAACATGTTTGTATCATATACTGAAATCCAGTTGGAAATCGGGTCATCCTCTTCTCCAATCACCATGTTTGTGTGTCTTCCTACAGATGTAGCACATGCCACAACTGCCCATGTTCTAGCCACTGTGGGTGTTCCCTGTCTTCATTAACAACAGAAACTCTGGGTTTTAGCTGGGGACACGTTTGCCCAGGTCACGCATTTACCCCCTCATCATTCTTTTACCAAATATAAAAGTAGCAGTATACGTAGCTTCTAGAACACCCCTTGAAAGATAGCCAGCTCATGTCCCTACCTACTTTTGTCCTTCTCCCTTATCCTTTCTGGTGGACAAAATGTAGCTAGGTTGGATGGAGTTCAGGAAGGCTTCCTAAACCAGGGGACATCAGACCAAAGACAGTGAATCAACAAGAGCAATCAAGCTGGATCCCCAGCGATTAAGGAGTCGCCATACCAGGGTTTACCCCAGGGCTCCTTCTGCAGTGAGAAAAACTAAGCTACTATCTTGAATAAGACACTATTGTTTGGGGTTTTCTGTCACATGTAAGTGAACCAAACCCTACTTTATATATGGCCTTTTCCTGTGTTATTCTGGGGATAGTGTCTGCTCTACCTAGTAGCTTCCAACATTTTTCTTCTTTTCACTTTCTTGGTTAATGGTAAGACCAGAATACTACTCAGCAGCCCATTTACCATGATTTTTAGCACAGGCTATAACATTCAAAGTCTGAACTTCAGTTGCTTTTTAATCTTAAGTTATAGTAATAAATTGATTCTAAAATGTTATGAGAGTAACTCAATTTTCACCTCATTTTTACAAAATTTCTTTCATCATTTTGTCCTCAGTGGTCAGCAGCCCTCCTTCAATGTGGGTCACCAAACACAGGAGAATTTAGAGGTACTTGCCTTGGAAAGAGTTTTGAAAGAAATGTATCTTTTAAACCAAAAGAAAAACTATAAATAAAAGACCCAAATAAACATAGAGCCTGGCCTAGAGCCAGCTGTCAGTGAAAAGTAGGAGCGGATGGCGAGAGTAGCAAAGAACCAGGACGCTGGAAACCCTTCCCACCACAAAGTGAGCCTGAACACCGCCCAGAGTCCTGGGCGTCTAATTATGGCTCTCATGTGTGAAAAGGAGTTCCACAAATTTATAACCACAAAGTAATGCTTTACCTCAGAGATCTC
Organism: Mormoops blainvillei; assembly: GCA_004026545.1. Taxonomy (NCBI): domain Eukaryota; kingdom Metazoa; phylum Chordata; class Mammalia; order Chiroptera; family Mormoopidae; genus Mormoops; species Mormoops blainvillei. The sequence goes on from PVJD01004270.1 coordinate 91,350, forward strand.
CAACTGTTGCCTGAGGTGTTTCATCTTTATTATTGTTCATATTGTTACTACGATTTCTTAAAAGCCTCAAGATCTACTAATTGTAGCCCTTTTCATGGACTGCTGTACACTCTCACACATACTGTAGGGCAGTGGGAAGGCAGCTAAGCTCCTACCAACACGGGGAGTCCAGCCCATGTGTTCTTGTGACCTAACTACAGATCCTCATTGTCATGACTCAGTGATTTTCCACTGCAGCAGAAAATACAAAAGTATCATCTAAAGAGCCTCAAGACATCAACCCGAGTGCACTGCACAAAGCTGATGCAAAAACCCCATCTCAGATCTGTCTCTATTCCAGATGCTCAAGCACTTGAACATCTGTCATGTCAGCCAGTTGTGTGAAATCAGCATGCGTTTGCAATGACGAGGAAATGCTGTAGGAAATGTGTGGGGAGCCCACCTCTCTGTGAGCTTTCCTCTCATCCCCATCCCCAGGAACCTCCTCTCAGCTTCCAGAAAGAGGAAGGTCAGCCCCGAGTCTTGGCTCAAGCATTTACTTAGCTAAGTAATTTTTCTCAGACTCAGTTTCCTGTTATTAGAAATAATCTAAGAGATAGTATCTTATGAGGATCAAAAGAAATAATGTATGGGAAAGTGCCTAAAGCACTCTGAACATCCATCCATATAATAGCTGGGATCAGAAGTGGAGGTGACAGTCGTATTTTGTGAGAAGCTGCAGTGTACTCTGTTTACTTCTTCAGAGTCATTATGCTCAGACCAAAGAAGAGAGAAAGTCAAACTTCCCACTTTGAAATCAGTTTGTCAATGAAGATTTGTCAGTTTTGCCATAATGCCTTCTACATTACTGGCCACACTTGCTGATATAGCGCCTGTCTTCTAGCAAATTATGCAGAAAGACTATGAATGAATGGATGGATGAATGAATGAATGAACGAACGAATGTCATTTGCAAAGTTCTCCCTTCTTCTTTTTAACCTCTTTTAAGATGATGAGCCAATGTGACTTTGGACTCCATAAGGAATACAAAGGAATCTCTGCCAACTCTTTTTTTTAACATCAAACTGTTAAATGATTTTCTCCACCACAGAACTAGGATTTTGACAGCAGATTGAATAAGTATAAAACATGACATTGTTGATCCACAATCAGTAGGACACGAGTCTTCAAATCGTTCTCTCCTAAATCTGGGCAGGCTCTGTGACAGCTTTGCCCAGGCCTTTAAACATTGGAAGCGTCCACTGCTCCCTCCAGGGACCCTCTGTCTGAGATCCCTGGCTGCCCCATAAGAAGCTCTGTGGCCAGCTCCCATGCTGCAGAGGCCACCGCAGGTGCTCTGGTCAACAGTCTCAGTTCAGCCCCGCCTTCCAGTCACCCTGGCTATTATATAAGTCTCCTATGGTTGCTGTACCAAACTTGATAGTTTAAAGCAACACACATTTATTTTCTTACTGTTCTAGCAATCAGAAGTCCAAAATCAGCGTCACAGGGCCAAAATCAAGGTGCCAGCCGAGCCGTGCTCCCTGCAGAGGCCCTAGAGGAGAATCAATCTCCTTGCCTTCTCCAGCTTCTAGAGGCACAGATACAATAAAATGGTTATTTTTTGAAGCACTAAAGTTTTAGGGTAATTTTTTACATAGCAGCAGGTAAACTAGAAGAAGGGCTGATAGATTTGGGTTGATCGATTCCACTCCCCGCCAAAAGATTCATCATGTGCAGAAGCGTGTATCTTTGAGAGAGCTTTCAGAGTCAGGAACACTTTGAAAATCACTCCAGCTTCCTCCATCTTCACTGTTTGAGGGGAGGGAAAGGGAGGGAAGGAAAGGGAACGGTGCTCCTGTTTTATTGGAGGAATTGATGCAGGCGAACAGCAAGCACTTTTGAGCATCTTCCCCCATTTTCTCCCCTGACTCTTTTTTCACCTCCTTCTTTTCTCCACCTTTCTACTAAAACCTACAATAGAGGTATGCTTCGAGATTAAAGTAGAAATCACAGGTCTGAGAAGAAGCATTTTCATTCCCTTTTTCCTTCCTTTTATGAGCAGTAACAAGTTCACCACACCCCTCCCTAAGAACTGCTGCCCCATGGCTCTTCTTCACGCCCAGCTCTAATGGGTCCCCCTTCTTCTGAGCTGGAGAAGCTTGTCAGGGTGTTTTTAATTTTCTAGGAGATGCATTGTCCTAAAAGCATTTGCCCTTACTATTCCTCAGTGGAAACAAGACGTGCTTTGTAATTTTCTTGTTTGGAGGACCAAAATTGCTGGTACTGGCCCTTAAACACGCTGTGTTAATAAATACTCCTCACCAGCTCAAAGCAATGGAGAATCTGTTTAAATTACAGAAGATTTTACCAGTGAATGACTGAGTCTGTTTACTCAAGTGTGACTCAGCACATTTTACTCCTTGGGAACCACTTCATTCTCCAGGGACACAGATCATACATTACTCAGAGAGACATTCATGTCCCCAGGGATTGTGGAGAAAGAGGGGGCATTGAAACAGAAATAAAATGTCATCACAGCCTAACCCTGGCCACCTTAGAAGTGCTCATGTCTGCAACTGTTTGTTCTGGAACTAATGATGATCCCCCTTCTCCATTTCAGATTTATAGCAAACAGAGTTTAAGGTAATCTCCTACCAGAGTATCTGCATTTCATTAGGTAATTTCTGAAAGCTCCCTCAGGAAGGTGAATATAATTTACTAGTGAACCTGGTGGCAAAGTGAGGGTATTTTGAGGATAGGCATAAAAACAAAGTTCTATTTACTGAACGAACGAATGAATCAATGAATATTCCCATACTCAGCAGATCAGCCATACATATTATCTTACCATATGTCTACAGTCTTAAATCCACTTACTGACTTTCAAAATGAAAGTTTGAAATCAAACCCTCCAAATCACTTTAATTAGTGACTTTTAGCCATCTATTTTATCTTCTCAAGCAATGTTTGTTGAAGTCCTAAAGACCCTGAGCGTCAGGGACACTTCTCCTTTCACCTATGTGAAGTACTGTGCAATTCTGTTCAACGCAAATATTTTGAGCAGGCAGCATGTGTTGGGCACAGTGCTAGATCTGGGGAATGGTATGACCATGGATGGCTGGGATGACCAACCATCCCGGTTTGCATGAGACTGAGGGGTTCCCAGGATATGGGGCTCAGGGCTGTAAAACCAAGCAAGTTCCGGAACAACCCAGATGAGTGGGTCCCCTCTCTGCCATTCTAGAATGAGCAGTAGGAAATGGAAAACTGATAGTAAACATGAAATGACAATTGTGAGACAAGTCGTTAAGTTAAAGCAGAGGACAAATGTTCTCTAGTTGACTAGAAAAGTTTTCCCTGAAAGAGACCCTTAAGTTGATATTAGAAGAATCAATAGAAGTTAGCTGATAAAGCAAGAGAAAAATATTCTAAGCAAACCCAAGACCACGTGTGAAGGCCTTGGTGCTAAAGAAAGCATGGTGCATGCAACGAAACTGGTCACGTCATTTACGGCAAAAGTGAAGAGAAGGAGGGAAATGTTGCCTCATGAAGAAAATGCTCCAAGGCCAGCTGTGAAAAGCCTTGTACATCCGCGCGTTGTGGATTCTAGATCATACCCTATAATGGCTATGGAAAGTCGAAAAAATTGCTTGAAGGGAAACTATAAATAAAGTTTTCATACCATCAGGTTTTGCTAAAGGCATCTACTGCCAAACTATTCATTCTTCGTGAGTATGCCAATCATACTTAATTCTGGCCCTGAACTGAGGCCCTTTTTAGGCAGAGTGAAATGAGCTGCCTCTGGCATCGACAAAGTTAGTCATGCCAATACCTAACAGGAAGGAGCCAATGTTAAATAACTAGTGCTGGATAAGTGTGAAGTGCCCATGCAGACTTCGATAGCTACTTGACAACACTCTGAAATCCATCTAGCTCTTGCCTCCCCAGCCACAAGAGAATGCCCCAAATCTTGCCCTAGGGCAGCTCTTTGTAACACAGAACCCCCCAGCCAAGCTATTCTGCCCTTTAAAATTCTGCATGGTAAGTGAATTTCTTATGACCTCATCTCCTCCAAGGGTTTTAATTTAATAAATGCCTGGCTTCTCTTAGGTCACTGTTTCTCAAAGGGTGATCCCAGGACCACAGCACAAGCACCATCCATGAGTTTGTCTGAGAAGCAGACCCTGGGGCACCTCCTGAGCCCACTGAGTCAGCATCTCTTGGGGTAAGGTCCAGCAGCTTGGGTTTTAACAAGCCCTCCAGGTGATTCTGACCCACACTCATATTTGAGAACCACTGTGTCAGGCAAAACACTCCACAGCTGACGCCAGTGGGGACTGCTGCTCTCTCCTCAGCTCATACACCGTGAAAAGTGGAAGCCACTCCGAATTTAGAACCCTCTCTACTTCCTCACTACTTCTGAACCTTTCCCTCACCTCTGTGGCAATCTCTAGCCCATTGGCCTTACTTGTCCAGGCCTGTTCATCTCTTCCTCAGCACACTGGCCTTTCTAGTTTGCCAAGACCCCACATTTTAACCTGCTCTTACAGACAGCCAAAATTTCCTCCATTCCTTGTGTCTTCGTTACTCTTTTTCTTTTCCGATTATAAGTTAATATAATTTCATTTTCTCTGTTGTGTTTCCAGATTGTTGGGTTTTATTGCAGAAAGTCATACAACCAAACATTAAATCAGAAGTAGGTCCTCTGAACCCAAAGCATTTCTCCGTCTGCTTCCTTCCTTCTTTCTTTCTTCCCTACCTTTCCCCCTCCATCCTGCCTCCCTCCCCTCCCCTTCTCTTATCTTCCCTTCCCTTTTCTCCCTTCATCCTTCCTTGCTTTCCTTTCTTCCTCCCTCTCTCCACCCCTTCCTTCCTTTTCCATCTTGGTTGGCTCCCTATTGAATTTTTTCCACAGATCATTCAACCTCAAGCACTTCTGTCTGGGAGAAGGCTGCCCCCCACCCCAGCTCTTGCCCTGACGCTGGACAATTCAGTTCCTCTCTGCATGTCCCTGGTGGCTTCCTAACAGCTTCCCCAGTGCAGAGCTCAGGGGGAGAGAGTCCAAGTAAGTCCATATGCAGGCCCTTTAAGAGGAATTGCTTAGGACTCCAGAAGACTCTTTCTCACTCAGCCTCAATCCCCATTGGTTTTTACAGCCAGGAGTTCTGGGGACTTCTCTTCCTGGTACTGGAACCGTGGGCTGAGAGGCCTTGTATGGGGTCAGGACCCCTCACTCTTTAAGGAGGACCTCCGCTACTGAGATATCCCTCCTGATTTTTATCTGCCACACATGGGTGTGGGACCAGCCAATTCTACATCTCCATCCTTCCCACCAGTCTGGATGTGGCTTCTTGTTTATATCCCTATAACTGCAGGACTTCTGTTCAGCTAGTTTTCAGGTGGTTCTGAATGACGGTTGTCTGTAGTTTAGTTATAATTTTGAAGTGGTTGTGGGAGGGGGCGAGTAGGCCTCTACCTATGCTTCCATTTGACTTGAAGCTTCAAACCGTGCCATATTTTTTTGAAGTATATTTTATTGATTGTGCTACTAGAGTTGTCCCATTTTTTCTCCCCTTTACTCCCCTTCACCCTGCACCCCCCTTCCCACCAGCATGCCCTGCCTCAGTTCATGTCCATGGGTCATACATATAAGTTTTTTGGCTTCTCTTTTTCCTATACTATTCTTAGCCTCCCCCTGTCTATTTTGTACCTACCATTTATGCTTCTTATTCCCTGTACCTTTTCTCCATTTCTCCTCCACCCCCTCCCCACTGATAACCCTCCGTGTGATCTCCATTTCTGTGATTCTGTTCCTGTTCTACTTGTTTGCTTAGTTTTTGTTTTTAGGTTCAGTTGTTGATAGTTGTGAGTTTGTTGTCATTTTACTGTTCATAGTTTTGGTCTTTTTCTTTTTCTTAGATAAGTTCCTTTAACATTTCATGTAATAAGGGCTTGGTGATGATGAACTCCTTGAACTTTACTTTATCTGGGAAGCACTTTATCTGCCCTTCCATTCTAAATAATAGCTTTGCCAGGTAGAGTAATCTTGGATGTAAATCCTTGCCCTTCATGACTTTGAATACTTCTTTCCAGCCCCTACTTGCCTGTAAGGTTTCTTTTGAGAAATCAGCTGACAGTGCTATGGGAACTCCTTGGTGGGTAACTGTCTCCTTTTCTCTTGCTGCTTTGAAGATTCTCCCTTTATCTTTAATCCTGGGTAATGTAATGATGATGTGCCTTGGTGTGTGCTTCCTTTGGGACTCTCTGAGCTTCCTAGACTTTCTGGAAGCCTATTTCCTTTGCCAAATTGAGGAAGTTCTCCTTCATTATTTTTTCAGATAAGTTTTCAATGTTTTGCTCTTCCTCTTCTCCTTCTGGCACCCCTATGATTCAGATGTTAGAGCATTTAAAGTTATCCCAGAGGTTCTTAAGCCTCTCCTCATTTTTTTTGAATTCTTGTTTCTTCATTCTGTTCTGATTGAATGTTTATTTCTTCCTTCCGCTCTAAATCATTGATTTGAGTCCCAGTTTCTTTCCCTTCAGTATTGGTTCCTTGTGTATTTTTCTTTATTTCACTTTGCATAGCCTTCACTTTTTCCTCTGTTTTGTGACCATACTTAACCATTTCTGTGAGCATCCAGATTACCAGTGTTTTGAACTCTGCATCTGATAGGTTGGCTATCTCTCCATCGCTTAGTTCTGTTTTTGGAGCTTTGATCTGTTCTTTCATTTGGGCAATATTTTTTTGCCTCTGGCGCACCTGTTATAAGGGGTGGAGCCTTAGGTATTCTCCAGGGTAGGGAAACCCACATGCTACCTTATGGCGCTGTCGTTGGACTTCCATACAGTCCAATTTTCTGGTATTTCTGGTTGTTTTTTGTTTTTAAATTTGTTGTTGTCCTTCTTTTGGTTGTGTGATTAGGCAAAGTATATCTACCTACTCCTCCATCTTGACCAGAAGTCAAACCCTACCATATTTTTGATATATGATTTTAAGTAAAATATAATTAGGTACATAGGAATTGATCAATGCATCTTATCTCTTTTACATGGCATCACAGAAAATTATCTAAAATAACTTTGGGGTCTAAACAAGAAACTTTGGTTTGAAATAATTTTTAAAAATCTCTCCATGGAAAATAATTTTTCCATGGAAGAATAATTTAAATAATTTAAATAAAGAAAATCAATCTTTCCATGGAAAATTATTTTAAAAAACTTATCCATAACATAGACCCCTTTCCCCCTGCTCCTCCCAGCCAAGTACAACTGTAAATCCTGGAAACAGCACAAGAAGCAAGTAAAGGAAAACTCCAAAAGGCAGTGAGAGGGGAGCCACCTGGTTTGGGACCAAGGCCTAGAGGAACAACATAGGGTGGGGTGTCCTATGTGCCCCCACCGATGGAAGAAGATAACCTAGGCCCAGCATTTCCCAGCCCTAGTCTAGTAAGAGAAGGCAACCCAGATAGCCTTATTTCTCCCACAGGAACAAGCAAGAGGTCCCTCCAATAACGGGAGGCAAACTGGCACCATCCTCCAGGGGGTTAAGCCACCAGGAGAGATACTCACTGTGTAGGCAGGGCTGCAGACTCCTCTCTCTTGCTGAGAAATACCAGAGCTACTGGCAGCAACAAGGAAGCCCTCCTCCCCACCACCCAGAGACTCTAATCCTCATCAAAGTAGGCAGTAGAAACAGGAGTCACCTGGGTAAACCCCCTGTCAGTCCCTCAGGCAGCACCAGCAGGGACCAGTGAGAGACCCCATGGCACAAGATAAACCAAACAGACAAAAGAATACCACCAAGACTCAGAAAATGAAACTGCCATTGGAACCACAGCCCACCACCTTAGGCTGAGACCTGGCAACTCACTTATACAGGATGACTGCCTAGTAAAGTAATAGATTTAAATAAAACCAAGAACCTCTTAATATAATAGCCAGAATACCCAGAATACAATAGAAAATTACCTGTCATATCAAGGAATTACTAAACGATACCAACGTCAAATGAATCCAATGTTGGAATAAGAATTTGACAAGGATTTTAAATCAGTCGTTTTTTTATGAAGCATTTTTTAATGTTTTAATATTCAAATGTTCTTTTAAACAATTAGAAAATCTCAAAAAGAAATAAAAGTTATTTTTTAACCAACTGGAAATTATAAATCTAAAAAAATAGAATAACAAAATTAAAATTTCTCTATCCATGAGGAAATTTTTTTAAATGCAAAACAATTTTTTTGGAAAGGTTCTTTATTTTGCAGCTCCAGCCCTGGGCATGACTGATATGCAGCATCGGGTGTTCAATAAGGCTTATTCAATGGATACGTAACATTGCAACTTCTCTTCAGAATTTTAGGGTGTAGCAATGTGCAACTTTCAGCAAGTAAGGATAAGGGAATTCTTGGAGAATACAACAGTTAATTTTATGTGTCAACTCGACTGGCCACAGGTCTCCAGATTAAGCCCTGTTTCTGGGAGTTTCTATCAGAGTATTTTCAAATGAGACTAGTATTTGAATCAGTGGACTCAGTAAAGTATATTGTCCTTCCCATGGTGGGTGGGCATAATCCCATCCTTTGAGGGTCTCAATAGCACAAAATGTAGAAAATAAAGTCCACCCCCCCTTTTTAAACTTTTTCTTTCTTCTTTCTTTCTTTCTTTCTTTCTTTCTTTTTTTTCTACCACCCCTTAAGTTGGGACATCTTATGTCGTCTTCCCCTGACCTTGAACTGGGATTTACACCATTGGCTCCCCTGGTTCTCAGGACTTCGGACTTGGACTGAACCACACCCACAGCTTTTCCAGGTCTCCAGCTTGCAGACTGCATATAGGGAGACTTCTCAGCTTCCATAACCACATGAGCCAATTCCTTATAATAAGTAAATATATCTATGTCGATATACAGGATGAGGCAAAAGTAGGTTATAGTTGTTCTTATGGAAAATAGTACAGTGATTAATAAATAATAAGAAAAGGATAAACTGTTTTTGCATACTCACAACTGTAAACCTCCTTTTTCCCCACCCAGTATATCCTATTGGTTCTGTTTTAGTCAGAGGGAAGAATTATTTCAAAAAACACCTTTAACCTGAAATTCATTCTTCAGGTGTTTCGATTATTCTGAATCTCAGCAATGATGATCGTGTGTCAGGATGCCTGTTAAAACAGCAGAGGTCCAGGACTCTCACCCCCAAGATCTGATTCAGGGTGTCTGCCCTGGGCCCTGCATGTGCTCAACAAGCTTCCTAAGTGATACTGAGGCAGCCGGTCTGTGGCTTGATTTGGGAAAAACAAACTTCAGAGACTATCACTCCTGAGGGTAAGTGCCTGCCCCATCACTGACCCTTTTAATAAAGCTGCCCTGCAGTCCTTGAAGCCTTAGTAACTCTCTCAGGGATGTTACATAAAATATAACAATCTCAAAAATTCTGTAGCATATGCTTTTTTGTGCTGTTTTACTAAGAGTTGCCATGACCCATTCTCCTACTACCCCAACAAGACGCACTGAAACTGTGTTAGAGGATAGTTTCTTGTTATGTGAAGTTCTCTAAATCATTTCTCCAAAAATAGGTGCTGATACAGCAGAAACCTGATAATATGGTTAGATTATGTTGCAGTATTACCAGATGGTTGGAAAATCATATTTCACAGCACATAAAATAAATTATTTGCTATAGTTCCACTGTGATATCCCTCTCCAAATTTAATCATAAGCCCCACATTTTAAAAACTTGAAGAATTTATGACTAATTGCTGAAGATGTTGACAAAATATTAGACAAGAGTAGCTGTTCATGCAAGTTCCTTTGGGGATAACAGAAATGCTGGGCTGGGCTGGATCTCATCCTTAATGACTATGTGGCTTTCAGGAAGACCTTGTCTTGCATCCTCAAAACCACACACTCAAAGAGTTCCCAGCCACTGTAACTCACTCTCATTCGTCAGTTTTAGTAACATGGGCAAGTAGAGAAGTGCTGCGGAACCATGATATGGACACCAAACAGAATCTTTCAAATTCTTTTAAGTTCAAATTTTTCACTCTACAAATTACTCTTTCCTTTCAAAAAGGAAAGTTGGGGAGGGAGGGCTCCCGAGGATGAGCCCCTTTCCTGGACCGCACAGCACCTGAGAGAGGACGCTCCAAAATACATGCTCCTGAACTTGATCGGGCTTGTTTTGTCTGGCAAATGAATTATGTAAACCTTATCCACCAGAAACTGTTTCAAGTCAATTAATTGTTGTAATTACTTAAAATTTCTTTTTAATGAATATGGCTCTCCAGGGATTCGATGATATCCTGTCATCTGTAGGGCCTGATAAATGAAATGTGATTTGTGGCTCACTGCAAACTGAACCCTTGTACTTGAGCAATGTCTGCTTCCCCGCGTGCCTGTTAAATGGAAGAAATGCCCTTGATGGAGGCAGGGACGTTCATTAGAAACAGTTCGCGGCTAGCTTGAAAGTGAGGGACTGAATGGCTGCACTCACCCTGATCACTCTCCCTGTTCCTTCCATCCCCTTGTAAGGGAATTAACCAAGCCCATGACCTGCACATTAAAATCATTATCAGTATCGCAATTCTGTCTCTTGAGCCTATCAGGTTCAATAAATTGAGGTCTCAAAGAGCTATTTAGGGATGGTATTGGGAGCTAATGAAAGTACATGATTATTTTCCCAGCCTCTTCTCCTTCTTTCCCTCTCCCTCTTTCTTTTCTCTCTCTCTCTCTCTTTCTCTCTATCTCCCTCCTCCCCTCTCCCTCTCCCTCTCCTTTTTCTCCCCCACCCCCACTGTTATTTTTCTCATTCTTAAGGATTCATCTCTCCAAGAGTTGAGGAATAGGGAGGCTTCTGTCTTATGTAGACATCCCATTTCCCAGTAATTAGTATACTATATACAGCTAGAGATGAGAAAATCTAAAATTTCACAACAGAATACTGGAAACCAGTTCCAGCTTTCTGAAATATAGACGTCATCTATACTAATAAACACAACTCTATGATAAAGCCCAATTTTTAAGCATATCTCTTGTCTTCAGTGTTTTGTTTTTACCCAGCAAATTATTTCATCTACTTTAATAAAATAAAGTTTTTCTCAGACATTTCTAAGTGATAAACATTGTAATCATAACACAGTCTCTAGCCAAAAATTTCAGAAAAGATTAAAATAAGTGAACATTAGTGAACCTACAAAATTCTTATAAAATAGTATTGTTATATTTGTTGTCCTAATTCAAACGTTTGATTCACAATTGAAAACAGTCGTATTATGAAATACTACAAGTAAAATGATTGGCTTGAAATCCATCATTTTTGCTGAAATTTACAATCTCATTGCATTGTGTGAAACTGGTTACAATGAATATCTGCAATAAAACACATGAAGAAGAATGGGAAAATAATCAGTTACTACTCCTAAACATTCAAGCTATGTTTGTTGATTCAAAGTTTCAGGTTGTTCTAAACAGAATTTTAGTAGGGAAGACTGTGTCATAGACAAACACTGATTTATGACTACAAGCTTTTTCACTGTGGAGTATCTTTCATGGTCTTAAAATCATAACTCTAGGAAAATTGTGAATATCAAAGAATTTGAAGATTAGAGCTTTTATTAAAGCATTCATCGATCAATAAATATTTATTGAGTGGCTGATAATGAGTTAGGCACTCTGCTACACCTATTAATTACCATGGTGAAGCTCATTTATTGCATATTTACCATATACCAAACATTGTCCTAACTGCTTTACAAACACCTTGATTCAAGGATGCATTGAGCCTTTAAAGTACCCTTTGTTTAAATAAAGCTTGTATAACAATACAGTCTAGATAGATCACAGTGTCCAACTTCTACTTACTGTCTCTGTAATGTCAGCCCCCATATTTCTGTATCCTAATCCAGATGCAGCCGCTGTTCATTGTGTGCCTACCCTTACACACACATAGCAGTACCCTAATGGTGAAGAGCTGCCGAAGTCCACAGTAAATAGCTGGATGACTTTTGTCAAGTTATAGAAATCATTTTATCTCTGTTTCCTCATCTATGAGATACAAATAATAACCATGTTGATGATAATAATGATATGTGCCTCTTAAAAATTAAATGATTTAATGTATCATAAATAGCTTGTTCTGAGGACAGAGTAAACAATAAATTATTTATTATTGTTCTGCTATAATCATCATAATCTGAATGTTACTGGTAAGAAAATAAAGACATAGTGAAATTAACATTCCAATATTGAATAACTAGAAATAAAGAGAACTAAAGTTCAGAACAGCTTTCTTTCCCCAAACTGACAATGGTTTCTTGGCTGAACCACTGTGTGGCACTCCGTAGCATGTCAAGAGAAAGTCACGTCCAGTCATGAGGTCCCCTGTTCCTCAGCATCATCATCAGCAACCACAGACATCAGGTGCTGCAATGCTAGGTGACGTGCCTCTGCTAGGCGGATTTAACATCTTTTTAGTTAGATGGGATCTTTTACTGTAAGAGTTTATCAAAAGGTAAAGAAGTAGTACAGAATAAATTCTTATTCTTAAAAAACCCTTGTAATGTATGTATTATTGGTTGACTATTATGATGCTCAGACAGATTAAATCACTTGCCTACAGTCATCCAACAAGTGGTCGAATCAGAACCTCCTGTGTTCCCAAAATCATGTTACCTAAAAAATGCTTAGAAGGGATAGTGGTTTGCCACAGTTTCAACTACACTATCTCTTCTGGGCCTCTCCCTTTAACTGACAGCACCTATAATGAAATATCTGGTAGATCAAGTTCCTCTTACTTCATTTATTTTCAAATATTTTTTCTTGAAATTCTCTCTCATTTATTTTTTAGTTTCATCCTACATTTCAGAATCATCCTGTGAAACACAGAGAGTTAACCTGTTTGGAATTTATTAGTATTGCATTACACCTATCAATTAATTTTGGAAAATTGGCAGGCATATTTTAAAAACTCAGTCTTTCCACTTAGCACTTTTGCTTGTTTTTCCTTTAATTTGTCAAATTTCCTTTCTTCAATATTATATATAAAATATTATATATTATATATTATATATTATATATATTAATTCTCTTTGGGTAGAAAGAGAATTCTCATTTCTGTTTCAAAATTTTGTAGGTATTCATAGAAGATATTTTGTTATTATAAAAGACCCATTTTCCATTATATTCTCTAATTGGCAGTTGCTGATATTCAAGAAACTTGTTTTTTTTTTAAATTCTTATTTTGACCTGTAAGTCTAAATTATACTTGTCCCATCCAAGTATAACCTTCCCTTTTGTCTTTTTTTACATGGCTACCTGGATTTCCCAACCTCCCTTGCAATTGTGCATAGGCAGGTGACTATGGCCAGTGAAATGTGAATGGAACTGGTGGCATGTACAGCTTCAAAGTCATCTCCAAAATCTGTGTATTTTCCTTCTGGAACACAGACTTGAGATGAATCATCTTTAACCATGAGAAAAACAACAAATTATAAAGAAGGAGTTAGCAAACTATGTCCTGTGGACCAAATCTGACCCGTGGCCATATTTTTGCATGGCCCATGAGTTAAGAATGGTTTGATATTTTTCAATGGTTGTTTTAAAAAAGAAAAGAAGGGAGGGAAAGAGGGAAGGAAGGAAGGAAGGAAGGAAGGAAGGAAGGAAGGAAGGAAGGAAGGAAGGAAGGAAGGGAGGAAGGAAGGAAAACTTGACAGATACTGTCAAAACCTCAAAACCTAAACTTTTTACATTCTGGCCCATTACAGAAAAGATTTGCCAATCCCTGTTCCAGAGGACTATTGGTCGGGAATAGAAGGAACCTGGGTCTCTTATTTAACACATGGAGCAGAATACTCCTACTATTCTTGACCACTGACTTCTGGCTTATTGTGAGAAATGAAATTTCTGTTTTATTTAATCTATCATTTTTGGTGTCTCTTTGTTAGAATAGCCGTTAACCTAACTAATCAGCTAACTAACCTTATTCACAGTAAGTTTTTCAATTGATCTCTTTTATTTCTAAAAAGACAACTATGTCATTTATAAACAATATATTTTCTCAGTAACAAATACATTACCTCTTGCATAATTTTTGCCTTATATTTAGTATCTGGAACTTTCAGGACACCATAAATTGATAGTGACAATAGCATACATCCATGTTTTGTTCTTAATTTTAATGGCAATGCCTCTAGCTCTTTACTGCCTAGTAAACTATTGCTTTTTGATTGTAGATATTTTTCATTATCTTAAGCATATTCAGAAGAAAAACTGTTCAGTGGTTTTTCTCCTTTTTGATTTATTTTTTGAAGTTTGGCATTAAATTTGCACTATTTTATGAAAGAAATTGGAATTTTTCCCATCTATGCTGAGAAATGGCTTGTGTAGCATACAAATGATCTATGCTTTAAAAGTCTGAAAAAAGTTATTTCAAAATAATTCAGCCCTAGAACATTTTTAAGTAATTCTTCAAAAAGATTTTTAATTTCTTGCATGACTATATTCAGCTATCAATTTATTAATTATGATCATTCAGATTTTCCTTAAAAATCACTTATTTTGCCAAGGTTTTCAAATTATTAGATAAACATGCATAAAATTCACTTTATCAATATCTAATGTTATAATCACTTTCTTATTTTACTTCCTTGTGTTATCTCATTTTTGTTTTGTTGATATATGCCATATAACATTTTCACCAACAACAACTGCATATACAACAGTGCTCCCCTAAGATTATAATGGAGCCGAAAAATTTATATTGCCTAGTGATGTTGTAGCCATCATAAGGTCATAGTGCAACACATTACATGTTTGTGGGAATCTGATGTGAAAACACCTACTGAATTTCCAGTTGTATAAAAGTATAGCACACACAATTATGAACAGTACATAATACTTGATAATGATAATAAATGAATGTTACTGGTTTCTGTATTTACTGTACTATACTTTTTAAGTGCACTGTTTCTACTTATAAAAAAAAAAATTGCTATGAAACAGTATGCCTTCCCTGGCTGGTGTGGCTCAGTGGATTAGGTGTGGGCCTGCAAATCAAAGGGTCGCTGCTTTGATTCCCAGTCTAGGGTACGTGCCTGGGTTGTGGGCCGTGTCCTGAATAAGGGGTGTGTGAGGGGCAACCACACATTGATGTTTCTCTCCCTCTCTTTCTCCCTCCCTTCCCCTCTCTCTAAAAATAAATAAATAAAATCTTTTAAAAAATAAAATAAAACAGTATGCCATGTTATTACCAGCAGCAGCCTCATATATCTCCTGTTTACTGATCTCTTGAGTACATCGTTTTCTCTTGTGCTTGATTTACTCTTGTGCCTTGGATAATAATATGCTGTGAAGGCTTATAACCTAGGTTTGTGAAGTATACTCTATTTTGTTCACTCATTGACAAAATTATCTATAGACACATTCTCAAATTTTATCCCATCATTAGGTGACACATGAATGTGTTGTTTACCAGAATTTCCAGACATTTGCTAGTTTTTATTTTTTCCTGAGAACATGCCCTTGGACTTATTAAATAATTTTATTTTTTATTTACCTTCTAACAAATTTATTTTACATGTGTGTTTCTCTGTATATTTTCTAATTTCTACTTTTCTTAGGCATATGACAAGGTCTGTCCAGGAAAAGTCCAGCCATTGTTAATACACTAAGAACAGTTTGCACAATATCAATGTAACCTGGCAGTCAAGGGGCATAGACTGGAATGCACATGTGTGAAGAATGATGACTTCCCTGTACTAGTCAGTGAGGATGGTAGACTCCATTGAGTGAGTACGTGTACTATATGGCCACTGTACTCAAAATGACTGAGCAAATAGAGCAATGAGTCTGAATCAAATTTTGTGCTAAAATTGAACATTCCTCCACAGAAACAATTTGGATGATTCAGAATGCTGCAGCTACGGACAACTGGAGATTGGCAACTTCACAACACACCTGCTTATGCATCACATCTGGTGCACAAATTTTTTGCAAAACCTCAAATCACCCAAGTGACTCAGCCCCACTACAGTCCAGATTTGGTGCCCCACCACTTCTGGTTTTTCCCAAAAGTAAAATCACTTTTGAAAGGGAGGAAATTTCAGACCATTGATGAGATTCAGGAAAATATGATGGGGCAGCTGATGGCGATTGGGAGAACTATGTGAGATCCCAAGGAGGCTACTTTAAAGAGGACTGAGGCACCATTGTCCTATGTACAATCTTTCTTTATCTTTTATCTTCTCTAATGAATGTCTCTATTTTACATAGTACATGGTTGGATACTTTCTGGACAGACTTCACAAGTGTTAGTTATTTTCTAACTTTTGAAATAAATTACTTATTCTTATATTTTTTATTTTTTAATAATGAATATTTATAGTTCTACAAATTTTATTCAGAGTGCATTAGTCACATCCCGTAAGTTCTGAGACATACCAACCTTCCTTACATTATTTTAAGATAATGTGTTGTTGCTTGGGCTTCCCTGAAAGCAGACCCTGAATGTACTCGGGTATAGAAAGTTATCTGCGATGTGGTTGTGGGAAGCATAAGTGAGGAAGTAAAGGTAGTAACATTGGGCAAAGGGAGAAAAAATGGTGAGTTAATAAGTGGTATAATGCTACTCCCAACTAGAGCTCCATCTCTGAGAAAATGTCTATAACATGTCTTGGAAGTGTCCCATTGAGCAAAGAAGAAACTGGAATATATATACCCATGGAAACTCCTAGGGGCATTAAATCCTCAGTAATTCCAAGCTGCCATGCCTGTGAGCTAAGCACACTGGAGAAATCCTTTAGGCAGAAAATGTAAAACCACAGCAGCTCAAGGTAGGAAACTATTCATGGCACATGTTTACCCCAGCATCAAGTGAATCAAGACAACAAATGAGGGGCTAGAGATGACCACAAAGTAAGTATAGATTTACTTCTATTTTGACTTTTACTTAGGAATTTTTCCCCAACTGGCTTGTAGGATCTTAAATTTTTAAATGTATATTTATATGCTTTACAATGTTAATACAAACATTTATTACATATTAAAATATGCATTGTCCATTGTAATATGTAAGGTTTTATTTAAATGGAAGAAAGTATTACATATTAATTGTTAGGAAACTTTATATTTCAGAACAATAAACACATTTTTTAGCATAGGTTTCTTATAGAGTTCTTCTACACATTCAAGAAGTATCTATTCAAATTTGTTATTGTTCAAATGATTTAAAAATTTTATATTTCAATCTTTAAATTTTTATTTTGTCATAATTTCAAACTTAAAGAAAAATTTAAAAATACTGTGGAGAACTCCTTTATAAACTGCACTTAGAGGCATGGGTCTATTTCTAGACTCTGTTCTGTTTCATTGATCTATTTGTCCATCCTTTTGTGAATATCATGATGTTTTGATTATTGTAGCTTTATGGTAAGTCTTAAATTTAGAAACTATAAGTCATCCAATTTTGTTATTCTTTTTAAAAATTATTTGGCTTTTGATTTCTTTGATTTTCATAGAAATTTTAACATAAGCAGTTAAAGCTATAAATTTCCCTCTAAGACTTCTTTAGTGGTATCCAACATATTTTGATATTTTATACTTTAATTATTATTTGGTTCAAAATATTTTTTATTTTCTTGCGATTTTTTCTTTGATCCTTGGCTTATTTAGGAGTAAGTTTGTTAATTTCTAAATATTTAGTGTTTTCACAGATATCGTTTTTTATTTTTAATCAAATAAAATGTACTTTGAAGTAATTTTATTCTGTGATCAGAGATATACTCTGTCAGATTTCAATCCCTTCAGATTTATTAAGATTTGTAATGCACGGCATATGCTGACCTTTATGTTATATCAGTGAACATACCATGTACTCTTCAGAATAATACATATTCTGCATGTGTAGTTTATAGTATTCTGTAATATCAGTCAGGTCAAGATGGTTGATAAAGTTGTTCTGATACTTTCTATCTTTAATGATCTTTTTGTCTAGTTGTTCTATCAGTTTCTAGAAAAGGCCAAGTTAAAATCTCAAGCTATAATTGTGGAATTGACTATTTCTCCCTTTAAATCTATCAATTTTTAATTGATATACTTTGAAACTGTTAAGCTTACTCATATTTATAGCTATTATCATTCCTTAACAAACAGATTCTTTTACTACTATGAAATTCTTTTATCACTGATAATGTTCTTTATCTTGAATTCTGTTTTATCCAGTATTAATTCCACTCTACTCTTTGTATGATTATTGTTTCCATGGCACTTATTTTTCTGTTAATTTACTTAATAATTTACTTAATTGATCTATGTCTTTATATTTAGAGCACATTTCATGTAGACCACACATAGTTAAGTCTCATTATTCAGCCTGATCATCTCTGCCTTTTAATTAAATTGTTTAGTACATTAATATTTAGCATATTTGTTGATATGTTTTGAATTAGGTCTACCATTGTAATATTTATTTTCTGTTTTTCTGCTTTGATTTTTAGTCCTCCTTTCCTCTTTCTTGGCTTATTATAGATTTCTTGCAAATTTTTAAAATTCAATCTTAATTTATGTATTGGCACTTTAGATTTACTGTTTTACATTATTTTTTTAACTGAATATAGGAATCACAACACACCCCTTTAATTTTTCAGTCTTTTTACAATTAATATTATACCTATTTCCATTTTGTATGCTACAGTTGGCATATATATTACATTTACATACCAGATACACCCACACAAGAAAATTTCATAATTACTTTAACCACACATACATAGTTTAAAATAAAATGAGAGAAAAAATTATTTCATACTTACCCAGATATTTACCATCTTTAATACTTTTGATTCTTTCCTAAAAATATGAGTTTCCATCTAGTATTATTTCCTTTCAGTCAGAAGAAACTTTATTAACATTTCTAGTGCAAGTCTGCTGTTGACAAATTCCCTTGTTTTCCACTTGAACATGGTTTTACTTTGCCTTCATTTAAAAAGGTATTTCCACTGAATACAGAATTTGGAGTTGACAGTTTTTGCTTTCCTTCAGCACTTTAAAAATAATCATTCCATTCTCTATGGTCCCCAGAGTTTCTGATGAAAAATCAGTGTTTATCTAGAATGTTATTCCCTTGTGTGTAAACTGTCATTTTTCTCTGGTTGTTTTAGGTACCGTCATTTTACATTGTGCTGTTTACAGTTACCTTTTCTGCTATTTCTACCTCTCCTTTCTTTCTGTGACTCAAATTACACATTTATCAGATATTTTTGTGTTTTCCACAGTTTCATGTGGTTCTATTCATTTCAATTTAAACTGTTATATCTTGTAATTTCTGTTAACTTCAAAGTCAGGACCTTTTTCTTCTGTTATACCCAGAATGTTGTTAAGTGCATATAGTATTTTTTTTTTAATTTTTGATACTGTATTTTTCAGTTAGAGAATTTCCATTTGGTTCTCTATTTGTATAGTTTGTAATTCTCTGCTGAGGTTTTCTATATTTACATTTATTTTTATCATACATTTCTCTATGCATTTAAGTATAATTATAATAGTTGCTTTGAAATCTGTGTCTCCTAATGTCAGCACCTGGGTCATTTTGAGATCACCCTCCCTTGATTTCTTTCTTGCTTGAGTGTGAATAACATTTTCATTTTTCTTCATATAACTGGTACTTTTAGATTGCATTTTGAACATTAGGAATGTTATATTAGAAAAACAATAAACTTTGTTTATTTCTCTGAATTGTATTTTTTAAACAGATACTTAACCTAGCTGAATTCAAATACCAAACTCTGAAATAACAGATTGGATGTTTTCTTTTTTCTTTTCTTTTCTTTTCTTTTCTTTTCTTTTCTTTTCTTTTCTTTTCTTTTAAGCTTTAAATAGGCTGCTTGAAATATACCTTTAGGTGTGTTTTTTTGGGATTACCCAAATATTTAATCAGAGTTTTTACTAGGATTTTGGTGATCCCACTCTTCGCTGGCCCCCTTCTTTCAGAGATTCCCTACTTCAACTTCCACATTCTATGAAACTGAAATTCTATGCTGGGGTTCTTTAAACCAGTAAAATGATGAGTTCCTATCCATGTTTTAGAAACTCCACATGGCACCAACTGGGGCTTGCCCCCTGCTAAAGCCTAAAACATGTGAGACATTCTCAGTTTTATTTCCTTGTTCTGCCACTACCTGCCTGCGTTTATTTGCTCCCCAGTGCCTCCAAGCAGTTGCCTTTTATATTTTGTCCCTAGCTTGCAGTCATTGTTTGTAGAAAAACTGACTTGATAGAAAATATTCTACCATTACCCAATTAATCACTTTTGATTTTTTTACATTTGTGATTTTTATAAATTGGAGATACCATGCAACTCAATAGTCACAATGAAAGAGGGATTTTTAAAAACTTAAGACAAAGAACCAAATAATATGAAAATATGTAACCAAAGGAAAACTACATCCTTTTACATGAACATCAACAAAGGTAACTAACCAACACAGCCCTTGCAGAGGATATGCTGCCTTTAATAATGTAGTAATAATTTAGAATATAATGGGATTTATGTGATTATGATAGTCTTTCAAATTTGGGTAATGTATATGAATATAATGATTTAATCACTTTTGCTTGAAATTGCCATTTTTCCTGTGAGCATCTTATAAACCACCATCGACTATCAGAAATCTATAGTGGATACTTTGAGAAACTCACCTGTCTGTCTATACAATAGGTATACTGTTGTTGTTTTTTTTTTCTCACCACATTTCACTCTTTGTTTATCCTCTTTATAATTCTTCAATCCCTGTTCACTCTCATCTCAAATAAGATCAAGAGCAAAACAAGAATGTCAACTTTCACCATTTTGTTCAACACAGTATTGGACATTCTATCCATAGCAATCAGACAAGAAAAAGAATTCAAAGACATCCAAATTTGAAAAGAATAAGCCAAACTGCCACTATTTGCAGATGACATGATACTATATGAAGAGAACCCTAAAGACTCCACCAAAAAGCTATTAGAGATAATAAATAAATTCAGTAAGTAAAGTTGCAGGATAAAAAATTAATATATATAAATCAGTTGCATTTCTATACACTAATCACAAACTATTAAAAGGAAAATTAAGAAAACAATTCTATTTACAATTGCATCAAAAAATTTAAAACACCTAAGAATAAGTTTAACCAAGGATATGAAAGATCTTTACTCTGAACACTATGACATTGATAAAAAATTGAAGAGAACACAAACAAATGGAAGGATATATAGTGCTCATGGACTTGGAATGTCAATATAATTAAAATGTCCATACTACCTCAAGCAGTCTACAGACCCAGTGTAATCCCTACCAAAGGCACTTTTCACAGAACTAGAACAAATAATTCTAAAATGTATATGAAATCACAAAAGACCTCAAGTAGCCAAATCAATTTCAAGAAATAAGAACAAAGTTGGAAGCATCATGCTTCCTGATTTCAAACTATACTATGAAGCTATTCTAATCAAAATAGTATAACACTGGCACAAAAACAGGCACATTAGTCAATGGAACAGAACAGAGACCCCAGAAATAAACCTGAACTTATATGGTCAATTAATCTTTGACAAAAGAGGCAATATCTACAATAGAGAAATTAAAGTCTCTTCAATAAATAGTGTTAGGAAAACAGGGTAGATACATGCAAAAAAAAAAAATGAAACTGGGCCACTTTTTTATACCATATACAAAAACAAACTCACACTTAAATGTGAGGCCTGAAACTATAAAAATTCTAGAAGAAAACATAAGCAGTGAGCCCTTTGACATCAGTCTCAGCAATATTTTGGGGATATGTTTCCCCAGGCAATAGCAACAAAAGCAAAAATAAATAAATGGGACTAGTCAAACTAAAAAGCTTTAGCACAGCAAAGAAAACTGTCAACAAACAAAAAGACAATCTACTGAATGGGAGATATTTGCAAATATCTTCAATATACATATTCAAAATATATAAAGAACTCATATAATTTAACATCAAAAAATAATCCAATCTAAAAATGGGCAAAGGTCTCAACAGATTTTTATCCAAAGAAGACTCACAGATGGCCACGGATATATGAAAATATGCTCAACATTACTAATCCCCAGGGAAATGCATGTCAAAACCACTGTGAGATACCATTTCACACCAGTGAGAATAGCTATTATCAAAAAGTCAACAAACAACAAGTATTGGCAGGATTTGGAAAAAAGGAAACGTTCATATGCGGTTAGTGAGATTATAAATTGGTGCAACCACTACAGAAAACAGTAAGGCATTTCCTCAAAAAGTTAAAATAAGACTTATATGGCCCAGGAATTCCACTTGTAATATTTTTTTCAAATAAAACAAAAACACTGATTGGAAAAGACATATGCACCCTTATGTTCATCGCTGCATTATTTCCAGTATCCAGGATGGAAGCAACCTACTTGTCCATCCACAGATGACTGGATAAATAAGACGTGGTATACATATATAGTGAAATATTACTCAGCAATAAAAAAAATGAAATTGTGCCATGTGAAACAACACGGATGGACATAGAGGATACTATGCTAAGAGAAATAAGTCAGACAGAGAAAGCAAAATACTTATAATTTTGCTCATATGTGGAATCTAAAAAATAAAACAAGCAAACAAAACAAAACAGAAACAGTCATAAATACAGAGAAGGAACTAAGGGTTGCCAGGGGAGGGGGACAGGTGAAAAAGGTGAAGGGGAATAGAAGTACAAGCTTCCAGTTATAAAACGCATAAGTCAAGGGGATGTGAGGTACAGCATCAGGAATGTAGCCAATCATATCATCATGAATCTAGGCAGTGACAGATGGTTGCTAGACCTTCCATGTGATCACATCATAGGGGATGTAAATGCCGAATCACTATGTTGTACACCTGAAACTAACATAATGTAGGTCAGCTATATATTAATTAAAAATAAATAAATAATAAGCATGCGAAGGAGACCTAAAAAATGACTAACATGCTGATATGTAGATACATTCAATAAATATTCAGGGGAATGAAGGAATCTTATCCATTATTATGCTTCCAGAAATTTTCTTGGGCCACCACTTCAACAACGAAACTCCTTTGCTAAGAGGTAAAAATTGCTTCTTTAAATATTCTGCCTTGCCTTGGGTCTAAATCTTAAAACCCAAATAAAGTTTCCTTAACTTTCATCTTAGCAAAAACATCAAAATCCCAAATATAATGATAACAAACTAAAAACAAAGAGACTCAGAGCTTCCTCAGCAGGCATTTATTGTTTTTCCCTCTCTCCTCCCCCAACTCTTGGCTCACTTGCTGTCAGCCAAGGAAGGCTCGCAGATGGGCCATAGAAGGTCTAACCAGTTTCCCAGGCAAGTGGGCAGATGAGCAGACAGCAGGAGTGTGCCTCAAGGGATTCAGAGGTGAAAGATGCCTGAGATCTGCTCTGACTTGCGCTGTGTTTTGAATCCCTCATAGTGGGCGTCCATTCCATTACATACAATAATAGCACAGGAGTTGATCACTTTCCAGAAATTTGTTCTTTGGTGTCAGTTGCTGAATGCTTTGCAGCAAGTGGAGGTTCCTTTCTTCTCAACTGCCTGTGAGGGGTACCTTACCTGGATAGATGTCCTCTAGTAGCCAAAGCCAAAAATCAAGTCTTCCGTCTCTCTTTTACCTGTGCTCTGTTTTGATGCATACATTTACTTTTTTATATGATTTATTTTTCTGAAGCTGCATTCTCATCCCCCATTACTAAATAATGGTTTTAGGTTACCATCTTCTATGCTGTCAGGTAGAAATAGATTAGACAGATGAGAGAGAGAGATACACATTCATATACTTAAAGAAATATTTGTTACCTGTTTATCTCATAATCACCAATCTGTGCTCAAATACAATATTTTTATAGCACTTTGAGCAGAAAGTTGAATTGATACCAAGAATTATCAGAAATAAAGCTTGTTTATAGAAAGTGGGTTCCTGCATCCAAAGACCGTCCCATAAACTATCTCTACAACCTTCCTTAAATTCAAATTTCTCTGCTCAGCCTCTGCTCCAAGGTTTTGTGATGCCATACAGCTCTCCAAACCACATTTCCTCCAATCACTCCAAATGCCCACTCAACTCCTCACCTCTCTTACTCACCAGAGGTTTGAATTTACAAATCCTTACACTACACATCTTCCTTTTTCAAATGTTTTAGAATCTATTGCCACCTCTTTCGAAACTTTTCCAGCAGTCTCCTTTTCATTTGTGTGCTTTGTTTGTATTGTTTCATAGAACCCTCTTAACTTTTTGTACTTTTTTGAGCCTGTCCTTCATATGTAATGGAACAATCACAAAAGAACCAGTCAATTTAGGAAATCCTAAGATAAAGCATATAAGCAAAGGCAGCTAAAAGAGGCAAATTGTTATTTTCCCTTTAAGCATGTTACTTGCAGATGTA
This sequence comes from Mormoops blainvillei, assembly GCA_004026545.1. NCBI lineage: Eukaryota > Metazoa > Chordata > Mammalia > Chiroptera > Mormoopidae > Mormoops > Mormoops blainvillei. Next base: position 115,771 of record PVJD01004270.1, read on the forward strand.
AATCCTAATCCTCTATTCACATATAAAGCCATTGTTTAATTCATTGAGGTTTCACAGCCATATCTGTTAAAATGTGTATAAAGCCATATTTTATGATGATGATCATTGTAAAATAGATTGCTAACACCTTCCCCCAAAAATCTGTCACAGATATATTAGGTATCACTGCACCACTAACTCAAGCTGTTCACATAGATTGAAAGTAATCAGAATTAAAAGGAAAACTAGGAAAGAAAATAAGAACCATTTTCTAAAAGTGTAGAAGCACATGAACACTTGTCTACCTAATCATCAGGCATGTAAAACTTTTATTTCTCAGTTAATAAGCACCACCTGTGTTTATAAAAAGTCTCTGATGACTTGTTTTGTCTCTCACAAAGAATATAAAATATCTTAGAATGGATTCCATAGAGTACACACATATTATTAATATACTCCAAAATCCTTCCATATGACTGAGGTAACCTTCATTATCCTCTTCCCACTCCCTACTGCACCCTTCCTTCTTGAATTTTTTTATTGAAATGATGTAATATAAAAAAAACATTGGCTACATATAAATCAATTGCCTGTGACATGTTACAGGGAAAGAGAAAACATCAAGATTGCCAATAACAGGCACTCAGTCTCATAAAACTTGTAATCAACTTCCAAGCCAAGGCGTAAACTGTAATATATTGCTAAAACGTATAACAATAATAAACTATTTGAATTGCACCTTCACATTCTTTGTCGTTAATAACAAATAAGCATGAAAAATTTTTGACAGTCATTCATTTTAATGGGCGTCTGCTTGTTTATCAGATGTGTCATCTGGTATTATAGAATACAACCTTATCCTGGGAAGGGCATAAGGAGAAAGAGTGCCTGAGCTTTGGATCCTAACTACAGACAATGAGAATTATCCCCACAGGAAAATTCTAAGAGTAACTTCCTTTTTATCTCAGCACCAGCTAAGGTTGTGCCAAGTCTTTCTCTGGCCTTAAATGAATACATAAAAGTAAGTCCCCAATCTGATTTTTATTATTTGGACTCTTCTAGACACCTATTGCTGGATCAAAAGCACTCCAAAACAGTGGCTTCAAACAATAGCAATCATTTATTTTGCTTATAAATCTGGGAGCTAACTGGGCTCAGCTAGGCAGTTCCCATTGGAGGTTTTTCATGCAGTTGCAGTCAATCTGTGGCTAGAGCTGAGGCCTGACTGAAGTCATCTTGAAAGCTTTTGGCTGTGTTTAGTGCATGGGCTGGGGTGACTCAAACAGCTGAGTGTGGATTAGCCGGCGTTCCTTCTGCATCTCTCCTCCCTCCCTCCCTATTCCTGCCCCTCTCCCTCTCATCTCTCCGCGTGGTCTCTCTGCAGGGTAACCAGTCTTCTTATGTGGTAACTGAGGGCTCAAAACAAGTATCCTGAGAGAGAGCTGGTGGGAACTGTATTACCTTTAATGACCCCACAATCACATTCCCTCCATGCTCTGCTCACGGAGACTGTCACCCAGGCACAGGTTTGAGGTGAGTAAACATAGACACCATCTCGTGATGAGTCATCCATAAGGTTCTTAGAGGTTCCCACACAGAATGTGGTAGATATTTGTGCAAACAACCATCTGCCATACAGCTACACACTCCAATGCACACCTACATACCCCAATGCACACATGTTCATGCAAAATAAGTAGAATTCTTGATTGACAATGCAGCGAACCACAATGAGATTAACAGTGTAATGTTTCTCATTGTGTTTCTAATAGTGTAAATGCTCCCATTGCTGTTCTGTAGTGAGACGGTTTCGTAAATATTCATGTCAGACAAAACTGGGTGAATTAGTGGAGGGTCTTAGTGCCTCAAGAGACTAAGAGACAGAAAGAATCTGGTAATCTGTGTTAATCAAAATAGTGTTCATGGACCAGCAGCATCGTATCGCCCAGGCACTGGTTAGAAATGCGGAATCACAGGCCCATTGAGTCAGCATCTGCATTTTAACCAGATCCCCATTGATCTGTGTGCAATGAAATTTTGAGAAGCATTGTCTTAATGGGTTTTGTAATGTGCAGTGTTTTACAAACACATTTGTCCATGGAGCCCTATTTTTACCCTGGGTATTTCTTGGGATCACTAGGGAACCACCGGGAGATTGCCGTCATACGAGTGTCCTTGAGGAGCTGCACATACACACACACACACCACCTAAAGGAGCAGGTCATTTGGTCCAAATCTCTCAAACCTCTCCCAGGAGAACTAGGTGGCTTTATGGGACCCTCAATCCCAGGCCAGAAAGTGGTGAAAAGGAGGGTCCTGGCCTCTACCCAACTCACTGTCCTTCAGGCACTCTCTTCTCCCACTCCCCACAGGCTTAGAATCATTCTCAAAGCTCCCCCTCCGGGTCGGTAGGACTTGTTCCTACATCATAATCTAATTCATACCCTTGCTTCATTCTCAGCTGTATCCCAGTGCCCACAGCAGTGCCATTCACACAGGAGAGAATCAATCAAAACCCTGGGAACGAAAGAACAAATGAGTGAATGACAGCAGAAAGGGAGCAGAGAAAGAAACTGGTTGTGAATTATGAGAGCACAAGTCACAAGGAACCACTAATCTGTTCTCTTTCCTATGTACCTGTGCTGTCCACCTGGAAAGACTGAAGCTTGCTGACAAGTCCTTGTCTCACTTGGATGGGAGTTCCTTTCCTATGGCAGCCAGGCCAGGAGGGAACCAATGATCATGTGTTCCTCAATATCATCAAGGTCGTGTGAACTCTGGCAGCTTTTTAAAAATCTCCATACCCTTCCTCCTCCTCCTCCTTCTCCTCCTCCTCTGAGACCAGATCAAGCAATCATTTGCTTTGTTAATTGTGAAGAAGGAGGAAAGAGAGGAAGAAGAGGAGGAGGAGGAGGAGGAGGAGGAGAAGGAGAAGAGGAGGAGGAGATGGGGGGAGTTGAAGGAACTTGGAGCTGATGAAGGAAAATGACGTGACTGTGGGAGGCAGTAAATAACGCACACTTGATCAGGTGGCCTTGCTTAGAGGGCTGCATGTGGGGAAGTCTCTCACAGCATGGGGGTCACTATTCAGAAGGAAAAAAGAACAAAGCAAGTCGTGGGAGCAGAGGGGCTCATGTGGCACTCAGCAGCACAGTGGGGAGCCTCTGGGACAGAGAGCTCAGAAGGGCAGAGCAGCTTGAGATCCATCACTGTAGGGTCTTACCCCATGAATAGGTGACAGCTGGTGGGTGAGGTGTCACTGGATATGCAAAACAGAAAGTCTCCCGATGGCTAAAAATGTTTGTTTAGGCTATTTTTTTTAAATAATTGGTGTATATAAATTTGAGTTTGGCATGGGTGGACTTTTGAGCTGAAGATGAAGAAATAAATGACCTAGGAGCACACACCCAGAGGCCATCTATGGCTTATCCATAACCCAAAGGAAGAGAGTGTCTTACTGCAGGGTCTTCCACTGCAAAGCAGAGAAACGTGGAAGAGGCTGAGAGCTGCTGCCTCTTAGAAGCTAGGATTAACTAATTATTCATCAAATAACCCCATTTGGCCCAATTCATATTATCCTGCAGTGGCAATTCAACAAACATTAAAATTGATCAAACCATCAAGAAACACAAATTGCCCTCATTTTTAAATTCTTTGGAAATGGTTATAATATGCCAAATTCTATCAAAATACTTAGGCTGGTTGAGGAGATCTGATTATTCTGCTTTTGTTTTATCCTTAACTATAAACTTTGAAATGTCAACCAGAATCTCTCTTGCTTATGAAAATAGTATAGACATGGAAATGTGTGTGGTTATGATGACACTATTGACTGGATTTCGGTTACGCACTTTTTTTCAATAAGGAAATCATTTTAGTGGAGTTTGTGTTTTATTTATTTTTTTTTAAAGGCAGTATCATTAGTCGAGCGCTCAGACTACACAGGCTCACAACAGGCTCAGTCACCAGGAACCATATAGATTGGAAAAAGAAACACATTACTGCACACCCATGCAAGGCGCCTTTGTAAAAGCACGGGGTGGGGGGCAGAGAATCCAGATCAATCAGTGTCAGACACAGGGTTAGATAGCATCAGAACAGATTCCACTCAAGCTAACAGTGATCAGCTCTCAAGTTCGACTGTTTTCTAAGTACATTGACCTTTTCATTAAAAGGTCATGCTTGGCACCATGGGGGAGGGGAGATTATGGAAAATAATAATTTTAGAATGTTCATGTCTGTCTTCATAGAACAGAAGGAAGGGCCTTTTATACCCCAGTAACCCATGCACTTTGAGAAAAAGGAAGCCTTTTGTATTGGAAGAAAATAAACCAATTTTTATACTCAAGAATACAATAGCTGTTTCCGTTTTCAACCTGGTGGTTTGTTTAAACTGTAGGGATCATTAGAGATCTCCTGAAAGGCAGATAAAGTGGATTTTAGTTTTGCTCTTATGATCCATATTAGCTGTACGAGAAATAGAAATAGCAATTCCCTTCCTACATCAAGTGTAGCTAAGTGAGGAGATAATGTGAGGGAACTTATGTGAATATGGAATGGGTATACAAATGAATTGTTTAGGCAAAAACCACTCCTAGTTAAGCTACCTATTTTTTTTTTTCAATTTACCAGGGTTGAATAGAGTAAAGTCATTTAAGGATGCTAGGCAATTTGATCCAAGGTGACCTGTTATGGTCTCTGCTCAGAAATACATATTTGTTACAAAGAAATTCGCCTGACTTTGAGGGCAATTAATCCTAACTACTAATACAAAATCTACTGGCAGGGGTGGGCAATGTAGGTTTTTTATTTCCTTTTGGGAAAACAGGTCACAAGTTGAAAAGAAGAAAGAAGAATGTTAAGGTTAGTGGTTAAGAAATGACGGTACCATCAGTGCAGCTCTGGACAGACCCCCCACTTTATTAAGCTGTCGAAGAACCCACTTAGCTGCTCTGTGCTCAGGATGCCTCCCAACTCCCCACAGACACACAAATCAGGAGCACTTCCTCAAGGCGAGACCTCAAACTCTTGAGCCAAAGCTTTTATACCCAAGTAACTTTGCAAAAGCTTATATCGAAGGTCAGACATCCTTTCTTAAGTCTTCATAACATAAATAATTATAATACTGAAGGTTCAGGGAATTTCTCATTTTACATAAATATGTGCAATGGCACACACACATAAAAAAATGTTTGATTTAAAAACCATACTTTCATTTAATATCCATGTGAAACCTTCTCTGAAAAGCAAGGAGAAAGTGGAAGATGTAAGTCAGATGTTCCACTGCCACAGCCCCTTCCGAAGCCCCAGTCCTGAGTTCTCACTCATCACTTTAACCCCTCTCTCTCGGAGCAAATCTCTGAGCGTGGGGAAGTCGGTCATGCAGGTGTGTTTCCCATACCTGCCACAGTGTGAAGCCACCTCGCTTCTGGCCCTGAGGAGAAGTTCTCTTTCCTTGCAGCAAGATAATGTTTTAAAAAGCTGACTTTTAAACCTCTTACTGAATTTTTTAATGGATTAAATTCATCATGTCACCAGCTGCTGTGCAGCTAATAGAGCCATAAAACACTGTATTAAAGGATTACCCATGCAAAATTTCCTCTTGTGCTAATGTGAATTTTAATACTTTTAACATTTAGTTGAGATGGGAATGTCCAAGAACAGCTTGTTCAATAGGTTGTTCTATAAAATTAAGTTCCTCGTCTCATCAGAAATGCCAGGACTCCATTAAGTTAAAATTTTACAGAGAGACTAAGATGATTCACTGTGCAGCATTGTGAGAAGGAGACAACATCTGCTTCTACATTAATGCTCTGAAAGAAAGAAAGGAAAGAAAGGGAAGAAAGGGAAGGAAGGAAGGAAGGAAGGAAGGAACGAAGGAAGGAAGGAAGGAAGGAACGAAGGAAGAGAGAGAAGGAAAAGAAGAAAAAGAAGAAGAAAGCAACACAGTCATGAATCCCGTACATTCATGACAACTGGGCTGAGCAGAGAAAAATGCTAACTTAAGGTTTGTGAAAGGTCAATTTATACAACCGCAAAATGGTGCTAATGATTGGGAACACCTAAATTTATGTCCTCATCAATGTCATTTGTCAGAAGGTCAAAAAGTCTTAAAATATACAAAGTGGCTATTATGCAAAATCACATATAAATCATACTTTGCATAAAATGTGATTATGTGTATCTAGATGGCAGAATAGAGAACAGAGAAAAATGTAGCTGATAGAGGATAAAAGAATCACAGGAAGGGACACTAGCAATTATGTAGTTCAACTCGTTTTTCTAGGTTGGGAGTCCATGCAGAGACCCCGAGAGTTGCCAGCTTGCCCAAGGTCACATGCTAATCAATGCAGAGTGAAGAATGAAACCCAGGTCCCCTGACATCCAGGCCAAGAGACCTCATGTGTACCTTACATATCTATAAATGTGTGCATATCAATTATGTATTTATGGAATGGTTTATATGTTAAACAATAAAAAGCAGTAAGTAAATAGTGATAAGATCACCTTTCCTCCCTTTGTAAATAAGGGAACAAAGTATGTATGTATTGCATATTATTTCCAAAATATTTCCAAATCAGACCACCTTCTGAATATTTAACTTGAAATGTTCTATTCTCAGTTATGTTTCTTTAGCCTGTTTTCATGAAGGACCCTTTAAAGCCTGATTGTAACTATTACCTGTGCATCGTAAATGTTACAGCATTTCATCATTTTCTAAACAATTGTATCTTCAATAAGGTTGCAAAAAAAAAAAAAAAGATTTTTTTTTCTTTAATGTTGTCCAATAATTGGTCTAAATCCTGGACAGAGGATCCAAATTCTCAACGATTAAAGTGACATTAGAATGTGACTGTGCCTGATTTAAAAATACGACCCAAGGATGATCGGTTTTAATGGAAATTCTCCAAAGTCACTCTTCTTTACCCCAGCTGAATTTTGTCCACAGCTCCATATTTTGTACTCTGTATGTATTACTGCTCTGAGAGCCTGTCATTTCTTATCAGAATGAGAAAGGCTAAAGAGATAATATTTCAATAACATACTGGCCTGATCATAAAATAACTCAATGGAAATGTGTAACTGCCTCAGGCAGCCCGGCAGGGTACTCAGCACTCAGATGATTTCTATTCTGTTTTTTTTTTTTTTATGGTTACATTTTCTGTTATATCAGACATCCCCTCAAGTCTTAGTTATGCTTTTATTCAAAAGGGAGAACCACAGTATAAAGACCTACAAAACTTATTATGATATATTACTATAAAGAAATAAAAGTAGCTGCCATGGTGGCATATTGATAAGGACAGGCCTGCCACATTAATTGACCTTTTTTCATCTACCCACCAGGGCTGAGGACTGAGTTTCTCAGTTGCCAGGCAACGGAGGTCACAGTTTTCAGGTCTTAAATGCACAACCTAGTCCAAAAGAAGATGATGTGATCTTCAGAGGGAAAACAGATGTTTGGCAGCAGTAAGAATTTCAATAGGTACAGAAGTTTGGGGTTTTCTTTTTATCATGCTAAAGGCTGAAACAGAGAAACTTCAACTTGTCAGAAGATTGTGGGAACAGATTTTTAAGTTGTGGTGATTAGAATTTATTGCTGAAACAGTGTGAAGAGAATATAGCCTAGCTTCTATCTGGTACACACCCTGACATATGGCTTAGGGTTTTAGCTGCTGGTAGAACAATGATCGGGCTCTCACTGGAAACACGCATCCACATGCAGACATGTCAAAAATACAGACTGATCTTGGTAGATGAATCTGGGGATGATTTGGAGGTGGGGGGTTCTTTGTTTTGAGGAGGCGGTTTGCAAACATTAGCGTATCCTGCCTTGTTTAATGACAGTGCTGCAGGCAGCACACCAGCCCTGAAAGATCAGCTGTAAGAAAGCTCACTCCCTAACCCTTTCCCTACTGCCAAGTCAACACTTTCTTTAAACTTTAATAAAGGGCATTAGAGAGAACCTATTTCTCAACAGGAAAAAAACACTCCATCCCTACGTAATTGCATTTGAGCATATATTCCGCTGATATGTATTTAACTTTTGTTATATTACCCTAATAACATTTTAATAATGGTAACTTTTTAAACATGAAATTTGGTAGATTTAAATAAGTGTCAAGATTATGTAAGAGAAGGAGTTTGAACGTACCATTTCATAACTTATTTGAATATCTTACCCTAAACAAAGAGCAGCTATTTTTATTTTATTTTAATAGTCACTCTGTAAGCATAGTAACATCTTGTGGGAGAGACATGGTAATTAACTCCTAAATGTTTACTTTGCTCACTGTAATGTTTGGGGGGAGAGAGGAATAAAAATATAAAAACGTGTGTGTGTGTGTGGGTGTGTGTGTGTGTGTGCGCGCGCGCGCGCGCGCGCGCATGCGCGCACGCGCACGCATGTTGGGAGAAGAGTAATTAGAAACAACAGGCGAATAATTTGGAAGCCAGAATTTAAAAAGACGGATATAAGGGTTGCTGGTTTCTTTCACTCTGGGCCATATCTAAGTTCCTTCCTGTAGATTCCACCTGCCTTCAGCCCTGGCTGCTAGACAGACACCCTGGCCCACATAACTAGCAACGAGACAGCCAGGAGGCAGGTCATGTGCCTGGAGACGGAGGCTGTCAGGGAGCTCTAATGATTTCTTTGGCCTTTCAGGGTGAAAAATTTACTTCATACTTTTTTGTCTAATATTTGCCATTTCCCTTTCCCTGAAGATAACTGTCATTTGTAGATATGTTCGCTGCCTTTTCCAGCTTGTCAGCTTTGAAAGAACATACAACGAAGTCATTGGAAAAGATACAGACCCCACTCCACTGAGTCAGATGTGTACCCCTGCCCTGAAAACAGAATGGCTGAGAGTCTTCTGTGCTATTGCTCAGAGCTGTTTGGCACATCGTTCTTGCTGATTCACAGATCCTGCTTTTTGTGAAATCTTGGTTAAGACTTCCAGAAATCCACAGGTTAGAGGGCACGAGTAGAAAAAACAAGCTTCCTGCAGAGCAGCCTCCTGAGATCATAAGGACAATCTCGGTTGTATATTCCAAGTAAGGGCTGGCAGTAGACCAGAAACGTTGACTGGTCTATGATAAGTACAGAACAGAGAGTAAGAGTAGAGTAATTTCATGCCTATGGAATCTAATAAAAAATACTTGAACTGGGGCTTTGTATATCTTTTTCTATTAAACTTTTTAAAATGTGTTATATTTTATAAAAACATGAGCCCACAATGGATTGGTAGGAAAAAAAAACAAAACTGGTTCTTAAGAAGTTCGTTCCTCAGCTGAGGTCATCACACCCAACTTGACACGGTCTTAGTTGAAAAGGGCTACAAAGTAAACCTTGATGCAGAGCTCCTTACAGAGAGGAGGCAGGGACTCACAGTGGGTCCCAGCAGAAACTGTCTGCCTAAAAACCTGCTTGTTTTTACAATGCTTGCGATGTATTACTTTGAGCTAAGCATTTCTTTTCTGATAATCTAAGAGTCCAGTCGATACGGACACAGTGATAACTGGACTCGCTTTAGCCTGATTTCCTCTGAGAACAGAAGGCAGATATCGAGCTCTGCTGCAAGATGAAAAAGTTTTTTTAAAAAAGTGAGAGTGAGGCTTAGTACAGAATTGGTTCTGAAAGAGGTCTTGAAGGAACTGAACCTCTGCACTGCTTTGGCCTCTATATTCCAGCTGCTCTCCAGGAGGTACATCTCTTCATGGCCCACACACGCGCTGCGGTGAATCCTGACCTCTATAACTTCCTAACTCTGAAGCAACAGACAATCAGTTCCTTCAGAGGACGACTGAGTTTGCCCCCTTTGCACTGTTCTCACATCCATTCCCCCACTCCCTTGCTCTGCTCTATCACAGACGTGGTGGTTTCCAGACTCCCTCCTCCTCTTGGCTTCTCCTTAGGTTTGGTCAATGGGAGGTGCTGGCAGAAGACTGGAGGGGACCTCCAGATGCTACTCCCAGTATGGAGACGAATCACTCTACACAGCCCTTAGCAGAACCACAATCATCACCTCCAGCAGACAGCTCATCATCGCCCAGTCAAAGTGACCTGGAAAAACCACAGTGGTCAGCATTCCTCAACCAAACTCCAAGCACCAGAAAGAGAGACAGATGTGAGGCTGGAAAAGAGACCTCATGGCAGCTCTGAAGAGTCTTATCAACAATGGGGAGACATCATACACCTCCCAGGTGAGGGGACTGCTGAAGAGACCGAAAGGAACCCCAGGCTTCTGGAGAGCCATCCCCCGTCAAATAGCCTGTCAGCAATAAAGAGCAAATATTGGAAAAGAAATTTCTAAAAGGATTAGGCAAGTAGTTAGGTTCTAATAAATGACTTTCTGTTGAATTATGCTAAAAGAGGCACTTCTCCAAACTTTACTAAAAACTACATCTACGGTTCAGACAACTCCAGTTGCCTCCTTTGGGATCTTCCTGCGTCTTCTCTTGCTGTACTTGCTGCCCAGCCACCTCTACTCAGTGGGGCTAAAATGAACTGTTCAGCATGTTACCCAAGGGGAAAACCAGGGGTTCTCTCCTTCTTGCTCTACTCTTGACTGGCATCTCTAGCAGCAGCTGCATCTGCCCAGGATTCCAGGTCCCTCTGGGAGAACCCCACTGGGGTCCTCAAACACCCAAAGGAGCCAGCTTCTGAAGTCTGATAACACCCCCATTCCCTGAGTCCCTCCGGCCCTTCCTGATGTTGCTAATCTCTCAGCACCTCACTGTCCTGTCTTCTTAGCTCTTCTATCGTCTATGTAAACAATATATTATCTTAAATCCCTCTTTTGACATGCCTCAAAATATAGTTATTCTCTTGATATATGTGCTTAATATTCTTATGGGTAAGTCTGTGTGGATAACTATGTAACTACTATCCAGGCATAGCATGGGCAGAAAAACCTCTAATGGAGAATATAGCACACATGTTAATTATGACTAGAAGTTCTTTGGGAATGAAAATCCTGTCTTGTTCATCACTGTATCCCCAAGACCTAATACGGTGCCAACATGTGATTGGTACACAATGAATATTACTTGAATATTTTTTGATTTTTTTAAATATTTTTAAGTGAAGAGTAAAGAAGATTATACTTAAATATTTTTAAATGCAGGAAGAATTAACATGTTCATTGGTATACTATGCGAAGGTAAGTTTAGAGGCCTTCATTTAATGTGTTTAAATCACAGAAATCCCTGGTCACACTGTTTTATTGACCAATACTTGGCCCATTCTTTTAGTAATGCAGTGAGCCTAAAAGAACTTAATTTTCTGATTAAAAATTTAAGAGTCAATCAGATTTGCCTTCAAAAAAGCAAGAGAAATTGTTTCAGTAGAATTCCTTTCTGAAACCCAAATTCAGCTAGTTATATTCTACCTGGGCAAAACATACTTACTTGTAAGAGGTAAATTATCACATCATAAAACTGTCTGGTGGGATTCTCCCTGTTTGAGGTGATAAATACCTATGTCACCTTCAAAGAAAACTACTTTTGACATTACTTCTTAGAAGAAAGGCAAGAGCTGGCCTGAGGCAAGATTGGGAAGTCATAGAGATTGTTCTTGGTTCACCTGCCTCCCTTCTGAACTCAACAGATCCTGTCACCTCACTCCAGAACTTATACTAAGCTACTGAAAACAGCTTAGAAATCTGTCCCTCTTTGGAATGTGTACATTTTTATAGTAATCAATTACATGACTCAAATTTTAGCAAACATTAGATTCACTATTGAAAGATTTATACAGTAGCTAAACATCTTTTTAAAATACAGATTTCTCTAGATTTCCCCCCAAGATTCTAATTTATTAGACTATGATAGAACTTTGAAATCTGTATTTTTTTAAAGCTCTTTATTTGATCCTGAGGCACAGGCCTTTGGGAGCCCCCTGTTGGGTGGTCAGTGTTACAGGGAAAAGAACTCAAGAAACCAGTCCCACTTCTTATCACCAATAGAACTTTGGATAAATTACTGAAAATCTGTAAGTCTCAGTGTGTTGATCATGGGAATGGAATCTTTGGCAGCCTAAAATTGCCTCACATTGTTAATCTCCCGCCCTGCCTACTCGAAAAGCAACTCCTAACTCTTGATTCTATAAGAGAGAAAAAAAAAGAATGATAACGCAGCTATTAGTGAGAAAATTTTAAATTTGGGGTCCCCCACCAAAATTTTGGGAGTAAAGAAGGAGGGAACATACCTTTTACTCATTTTAGTTGCAAAAAACACTTTGGCAATGAATGAAGAGTCAGGCTCTTGAAAAGCAGTGGCCACGTGGGCAATCAACACCCACCGTCCACAGACTCTTCAACCTATGGTGATGTTTCTTGATTACTTTTAACAACAGGCTTTCCTTGTGCTGTTGCCCCCCTCCCCCAGTCCTAGATATATTATTTTTAATTGGAGAAAATCTGTTATCAAAAACACTTTGAAAAAGAAATTGAATACATTATTCTAAATCATCTGACTGATTAATAGATTTGCCTCATGCCACAAGAAAACAACATGTGACTTAGCAGTTCACTTAAGTTGTTCAATAAACAGTTTTCAGGGTATTAGGCATGAGGACCATGAAGATGAATAAAGTCAAACCCTCAAAACACTCATGGTCAATGAGAGTAATGGTCTTTTCAGCAAAACCCTCAAATAAAATATTGTAGGTTCCTGAATAGAAGCAGGTAAAGGGTTCAGTGCCTTGGATAAACCATGTGCACAGTTATAGTCCATGGAACATGATGTTAAGTGTGCTTCAAAAAATCACTGACTCATTGCAAAATTATTAACAAGAGTCAAGCTATAGAAGCAACCCAAGTGCTCATCAATAGATGAGTGGATAAAAAAAGAGCTGTGGTATGTATAGACAATGGAATATTACTCAGCCATAAAAAAGAATGAAATCTTACCATTTGCCACAGAATGGATGGACCTAGAGGGCATTATGCTCAGTGAAATAAGGCAGTATGAGAAAGACAAATACTATATGATTTCACTTATATGCAGAATCTAAAGAACAAAACAAATGAACCAGCAAAACGAAGACAGACTCATAGATAAAGAGGAAGAACTGGTGGTTGCCAGAGGCAAGGAGGGTTTGAGGCACAAAGAGGTGAAGGTACTAAGAAGCACAAATTGGTACTGATAAAATAGTCATGGGGAAATAAGTAAAGCATAGAAAATAAAGTCAATAATATTCTGATAACTGTATGGTGCTAGTTGGGATACTGGAAATATCACGGGGAACATTATGTAAAGTATGATCTCTGTCCAGAAAGTATCCAGCCATGTACTATGAAAATTAGAGACATTTATTGAAGAAGATACAAGAAACATTCTACACAGGACAATGACACCTCAGTCCCCTTCAAAGTAGGTACTTTGGGACCTCACACAGTTCCCACAATCACCGTCAGCTGCTCCGTCATATTTTCCGGAATCTCACCGACAATCTGAAATTACTTTCCTTTCAAAGGTGATCTTGGTTTTGGGAAAAGCCAGAAGTCACAGGGCACCAAATCTGGGCTATAGTGGGGCTGAGTTACCTGGGTGATTTGATGTTTTGTCAAAAAAACCTGCGCAAGACGTGATGTGTACGCGAGTGCATTGTCGTGATGAAGCTGCCAATCACTAGTTCCCATATCCGTGGCCTTCTGAATCATCTGAATAGTTTCTATGGAGGCATGTTCAAGCTTAACACATAATTTGATGCAAATTTGTTGCTCTACTCAGTCAGTCATTTTGAATGTGACAGCCACACAGTACACATGCTCACTCAACAGCGTCTACCACCCCCACTGACTAGTATAGTGAAGTCATTGTTGTTCACACATGCACATTCCAGAGACCACTCTCTTTGGCCGCCAGGTTACATCAATGTTGTGCAAATTGTTCTTGTTATATTAACAATGGTTGGATTTTTTCCAGACAGACCTCCTAGATGATTGTCTAACCACTAAGCTGTACACATAATAAAAAATGTTTTAAAGGAAAATAAAATAAAATAATGTTTCCTTCCCTAGTTAAAAATAATAATATAAATATACGTAATGTCATAAAACTGTACGTTTAAAATAGTAAATTTTGTATTATACATACTTTACCACACAAAGAATAGACCTCAATAATGTTGATTTTACAAAAATGAAGCAGGGTGTCCAAAATATAAGTTTAAAAAAGAATGAAATACAATGTGTAGAAATAAATACATAATATTTGGGAGAAAATTCCTGGCAGCTTTCTAAAGAACAGACGGAACGATTCACGTCATGATCCAGTAGAGAGACTGCAAAGATAGTGCTGAGTTCAGCTCACATCCGCATCGCCTAGAAAGTTGGATTAAAACCACTTTCCTGAGTCACACTTAGATTCAGACAGTCCAGAGAAAGCCCTGAGAATATGCTTTCCTACCAAGTGTCCAGGTGTTGCTGATGTTGCCAATCCCTGACCCAACTTCACATGCTAAGCAGTTGGGAGGCTGTTGGGAGAATGTGGACAAAAATGACAAAAGGTGTTGAGGGGGCTTGCTATCAGGTGATCAGAGCCTGGAAGGCAGGGTTACCTGTTTGAAAACAAATCACTCACAGGGCAGGAAGCAGTCAGTCGAACAAACACTGAGGCGCTAGATTCCAAGGGTGATGCAAAGACTGGGGGCAGGCAGCCGAGCACGATAGGGAAGCGTGGACTGTACACTCACAGACCTGAGTTCAAATTTCAGCTCTGCCACTCACTGGCTGCGTGATTTTAAAAGCTGGTTACCCAAGCTCTTGGGCAATTTCTTTATCTATAAGATGAGCAAAACAAAACCAAACTCCCAGAGTTTTTAAAGGATTAAAGGAAACGATGCCTCTTGGTACTGCGGCCAGCACATAGTGGGCCATAGAGGGAAGCAGAGCCTCTGCTCTCTCACTACATACGGTCTAAAAGCGAAGACCCACATTTACAAAATAAATTTTAATACAAAGATGGTTATAATAAACACTATATTTATGGTTAAAAATATATAGTTCAGTGGAAGAACAGATTATTAACACTAGCCACCTCCCAGAGATACTTTGAGGATTCAATAAAATAATGCATTGAAAGCCTCTAGCATGTGTAATATTTATTGTTTAATAGGCACTCAACAAGTGTTTGTTTCTTTCTCTCTCCCTCCCTCAATTCTAACTGAGATTTCTAAGGGAGCCTCATGAAGTGGGTATGGTTGGAGCAGAGCTTAAATTCTCCCAAGCTACCTATTGCTTTTGTGTCCTCCCCCAAACCTTTGAAGAGATGATACTCTCTCAGATTGCCAGACCACTCAGATAACACCCCCAAATGCTCGCAGGCCCTGAGAAGTTCAGCATCACAGGTTGCAAAGCATTGTTATTCCCTGCTCATAAATCCACCCACCACCAAACATCCCATGACTGTGTGATGAAAGGAAAGGGGAAAACCTGCTGAAGTGTAACATTTAGGATCAGAAACTTGAAAACGTTTTTTAAAATTCTACCAGAAAGAGCATGAAAGCTGCTTTGGTCAGATTCACTGTGCATGTAAAGGCCTTTTTGAACTTTTTACCTTTTGGTGATTCTTTTGATCTGCAATGCACATGAGCTCATTAAAAGCATATTATTTAGCTTAAACTTCAAACGCCATTTTTCCCACTGGCCTGGGGCTCAGGGCAGTGTAATGCAGTTCATGCAAGCTTCATGTCATGCAACATGTCATAAAGTATCTGCCAGGATATTGCTGCAAAGGTATGCTAGCGGGGGTGGGGGGGTTCTGGTTCAGACACTTGAGAGAGTTTTGCAAGGTGAGGTCAGCACATATGCCAATGAAGTGACTCCTAATTACTCAGGAATGCTCAGCCTGGCCTGGTTGACGTACTGGACAATAACTCTTAGTGGAAAAACCAGACACCTGGTTCTCAGACGAGGATGACTTTCCTATGTTCAGTTAAATGAATTGTTTTGCGTCCCAATTCTTTCATAATCCTTGGAGAGAAAGTACAACCAAAATCATGAGACCAGTCATTGATTAGTGGCTTGGCTTCCCTTGATGGACGGAAGCTGATCAGTGTCTTACAAAGCAAAGCAAGCTGTTGTTAATGTGACTACTATGTACATATATAATCACTCCCATTATTTGTAGCTATATTAGATAGAGCTTACTGTGTGTGATTCTTCAGTACCCCAATGTAATGGGTAGAAAATAAATAGAAAATGAAAACTGAAGGGCAGAGACCTGCTCCACTCTAATCAAGAAACACTTTAGGTAAAGTAAACATGGCACAGCAGATGATGTTGGTTTGTTTGGTGATAAATAGCTCCCCTTATGATGCAGCCCAGAGTCAGGAACTGAGCAGGGCCTGATACAACAAGATGCCCAGAGGTCGGAGGTTCAGAGTAATTTGTAGGCCAATGACATGAAAGACACAGTCAATCTTTCCTCCCTATCATCCCTCTGACCTTTCACCTCATGCAGCTTCAGATATACTCCAGATAGAGGCAGGAAGGTTCAGGAAAGAGCAAAATGAGAAGGGGTGTATCTGCTATTGACATCTGCTTTTTCCAGGAGAAAGTACCACAGACTTCCTCTGTCTTACTGGCCAGAATTAGGACACATAGCCACTGCTAGTTGCAAAGGAAGCTTGGAAATTGCAGAGCAAGATTATGAGAATTGCTTGGACCAATCACGATTTAGCCCTAGGAACTAGACACATTGTAGCCAGGATTCCATTACCAAGAAAGAAGGGGAAATTGGTATTAGGAAGGTAACTAACAGGATGTTCTGACACTCTCATTTTGGGGTGTAATTAAAACTTCTTTATAACATAATACATGAGACAAGATAAATAGACTCACCGAAGGCAAACAGAACCTTCTAGGTGCCTTTATAAGGATTTGGGTTTCTTAGTAATTAGAGGTGTGATTCTTCAATACGTGGTTATTCAAAGAAGAGCTTAATCTCAACTATGGCAACAGCCTCCCTGTACCCCTTGCAAAAGAGACCCAGGGCTGAGTGTCTTCCGGAAGCCCAAGTGCCAGGTCCCATAGTGAACCGGGTGCCCTGCCAAACTCTCTGTAAGGGCAAAGGGCCCCTCATAGCTTTTTCATCAGGACTATTTTCTTTCCTTCCCTTTCTTCTTAACCTCGAATTCCTACCATCCCAACTTCCCACTGGCTCTCAGTATGAAATGCTCATTGGCTTTCTGGAGCCATCTTTGAGAAATAAGAATCTGGTCTCTTTTTCAAACACTGGCAACCTTACCAACTTCTAGGATTGGACTGATGGGTAAACTTATTTACATGCCTGAGAATCAGTGTGGAGGGAAAATGTAAAACTGCTAGGCTAACTCCAGCATGCTCCCTCTAATAAATTACCTAAAAATAAATTCAGGATGCCTTCGCTGCTAAGGCTTATGAGACAGTTGATAAATAAAGGCCCCAAGTTCAATGCCTCACCCAGTAACGACATTCCTCCGAGCCACTAGAGTCTCTGAAAAAAAACTTCACAGTAAATTAAGTACAATTAGCAGAGCAAACATCAACACCACCAGCCCAGTAAAAAAGTAATCACTCAGCTTTCATTCTCAACACCCATTAAGACTTGAACCATTTTTCAAATCAGTGATCTTTTTAAGTGATCATTATCATGAACACCCTCCTAATTTAGGGAATCCTCATTAAGGGGTACCATAATGATATTAAACTTCAGCCTCTGCTAAGAAGTGGAGGTAATAAAGCTTCCCAAGAAATGACAGCTTATATTTTTGATCCAAGCCATAAAAATAGCTAAGTACTTTCTAACGCTTTGATAAGCTAGGCTTTTTTTAATGTTCTTTAAGGAGCATTTTCTTGAATGGTAGACATTTAGAGCTGGAAGGAACCTTTGAAAGCATATAGTTCTGCTCCCTCATTTAACAAATGAGAAGATTGAGGCCCAGATATGTCAAATGATTTACACAATATCTTATAGCTAGTTAGTTCCAGAACTGGTTTAACATATGTAAATATAATCAGAAATGAACCTCATCGAGACAGAAGCCTAAAAGCATTTGTACTTCTCTGCTTTTGCCCCTTAAGTAGGCAGTGGAGAATCTCCTCAGTCCCTGTAAATGAACGTGACTGTGACAGATATTACCTCAGAAGGGCTCATCAGATTTAGCAAATAAAAATACAGGACAACAAGTCAAAACTGAATTTCAAAGAAGAATGAGTGGCTTTCTAGAATCAGTATGTCCCAAACAGGACATTTTGTTTTGTTCTTCCTAAGTACCTGTTTTTATCTGAAATTGAAATTTAACTGAGCATCTTGTCTCTTATCACACAGTCTTCACTCATGAAGATGATAAAAAGAAGTAATGAGGACTGCCAGACTTAGGACATTGTATTAGAAGTGTGTTAGGGTTGTCATAACACAACACCACAGACTGGAGGCCTGAAACCACAGAAATTTGTCATCCCATGGTTCTACAGGCTGGAAGGCTGAGGTCAAGGGGTCCGCAAGGCTGGTTCCTTCTGAAGACTTTCCTGGCCTCCCCTCTGAATTCTAGCTGTTTACTGGCAATCTTTGGTATTCCTTGGCTTGCAGGATCCCTCATCCCCATCTCTGCGTTCATGTTCACAGGGTGAACATTTTCCCTCTGTACCTGTCTGTGTCCGAATTTTCCTTTTAAAAAGGACACCAGTTAACTGAATTAGGGCTTACCCCAATGATTTCATTTTAACTTAACTACTGCAAACCTTTGAACAACATGGGTTTGGACTGTACAAGTCCACTTATACATGGACTTTTTTTTAAAATAAAGGCAGTAAATGTACTTTTTTTCCTTTGATTTTCTTAATAATATTTTCTTTTCTCTAACTCACTTTACTGTGAGCATAGAGTACATAATACATGTAATGAGAATTACATATGGCTCGTAGCAAACCTTTAAGTACAGGTAACCCTTGACCAACCCGGGTGTGAACTGCATGGGTCCACTTACACGTAGATTTTCTTCAATAAATACATAGTCAGTCCTCTGTATCTCTCTAGGTTTCACATCTGCAAATTCAACCCACCATGGGCAGAAAACAGGCTTTCGTTCACAGCTGGAAGCCCGTGGATGTGGAGGGCCAACTCCATGCACCACCATTCTATGCCGTTTTACACAGGGACTTGGGCATCCATGGATTTCGGTGTCTGTGGGGATCCTGGAACCAACTGCCCAAGAATACTGAGGTGCTATTGTAACTAAGTTTTGGGGAATTCAAAAGTTATATGTAAATTTTTTTATTGCATGGGTGGTCGGTGTCTCTAACCCCCATGTTATTCAAGGGTCAACTCTACATAGTCCTTAAAAGGTACACAGGATGGCTCTGATAGAAATCACTCTGTCCTCCTCACTCATCGCAAATGGTAACAACCTATTTCGGTGAAAAATACTTCAAAACTAACCTGGATCCTCTTCTATCTCTTATTATTTTTCTCTGAATGTGGCCTTCTTGGTATTTATTGCCAAGTGCAGAATTGTTCTTTTTAAAAAGCAACTTTGCTTTTAGGCACTGTCCTGGGGACCAGAATATGATTTCTGAAAAGGAGTTTGAGTCCCTTTAAAGGTTGGCTGCTTGCTTTACTTACTGAGGAAGATGACTGCATGGAACTGCTACCCCTGCCTCCTCCTGTCTGAGCCCTCATCCTGTATCTGTGTGACCCAAGTGGCCTTGTTCCCTCTGACCCCACCAGCTGATGAAGAACAATGGTAATGAAGGGGTCCGTGAAAGCCCTCTTGTCAAGAAGATACTTTCTGCTTAAAGTTTGAGCTGAAAGTGAACCACAGAGTCTGGTAGTTGTAATTATTATTTGACTACTTTGCCCCAAATTACTTTATGCTCCACATGAGGCCCAGATATGTCAAATGATTTGCTCAATGTCTTACGGAGCTAGTTTAATACATAGGAAATTGAGTCAGAAATCAGCCTCTTTTGAGGCCAAAGTCTGAAAGCATTTCTACCAGCAGAGCAAGACTCCAAGCTAAATGTTTTTTTGTGCACCATATGGCCTCCTACTATTTCCTGAAAAGTCCACGAAAGACATAGAACTTACTTGACTACATCCTATAGAGATGGTTTCTCTGATCAGTAATAACTTTGGACAGTGACTTTCATCCATATCACTGCTTAAGTTGTAACATTTGCTTCAAAGCTTGCACCAAAAACTGGATGCCACTCACCAGTAACATTTAATCATCTGACTTTGTGCAAAAAAAAAAAAAAAAGATGGAAGGAAGGGCTTATTATAATATGACATTTCACTAATGCCATTATGTTAGAAGTGGAGATAGATTAACATGACATTGTTTCTTTGACTGGAGATGATAAGTAATCTCAGAATAAAGAACACTAAAGTTTCAAAACCAGAAATGAATCGTGCTTTCTATTTTACATTCCAACACAAAAAAGAATCATTACCCGCAATTAATATTTTTAAGCTATCAGATTAATGTGTTTTACTTTTTATCTATCAGTGTCTTTGCTTCTGCTGAAATGGAATATAAATATATGCTGTAACTTCTGTGATTAAAACCTATTGAAAAGTCTTCATAACCTCTACGATTCTAAAAGGTAAGACAGGTTTTTAAGAATGTCATTGTTTTTAACCAAGAGCTTGGGTAAAGCTAAAGAAAAAAAAAAGTACAATTTGACCTTGGAAAAAAAGTCTAAAAGTTTCCAACAGAACAAATTTAGAATTTTTAGGGATAGGAGAATGTGTGATTTCAAGTTCCATTTCATAAGGGGAGCTTCAGGACCCTACATCATGAGGTTGGTTTAGTTACACTGTCCAAAAACCTTGTAGCTCTGATTTTGAAGGCAGCCTGTGCAAAAAGACAAAAGACCGAAGAATACACCCAAGTCTGTGACAGTAAATAAATTACCATTTCTGGAATTTCTCTTCAGTGATAATCATTAGGATGCACCCACATCCACACTCAGTAAAACTTCAGCCAAGGTTTCAGCTGTATGAGACATAGCACAAAATAGAATGAAAACCTTGAAATCCTATACTAAGCTCAAGGACAATTCAACAACAGACTGCTGGGGCTAGAGTTCTATAACAGGTCTGCTATACTCACGATACCCATAAACATAGTCTAGAATACAAAAACCTACCACACTGGAGAAAGGCAAAGTTAAATATGAAGAGCGACAGTTTGTGGTGACTGTTGATTGTATTCTATCAAATAGGTAAGATATATACTGAGGAGGCTGAGCTTTTGATTAAACATCAAGTTATACAAATCAATGTTTATTTGAAAAATGAACTGGTAGTCCACAGAAATGAAATAACTTCTAGTATCCTAATACAAAGCCCCTAACAACTAAGCAGCTATAAATGGCATTATTTTAAATATATAGTTCTTAACTGTATCTGAATTTAATTAAATACAATTTATTGATATAACTCAATGGCAAATGTCCATGAATATACATTAGAGAAACATATTAGAGGTGATTATTCATTTAAAATCATTGTTAAATTATTTATGGTATTCATGCAGAATAACAATACCTGATGAGGACTCTCTAGACTAAGAAAAATAAATCTACCTGAAGAAGAAGGTATTGGTGTTTAAGGACATGTTAACAAGTTATAGATTCTGTAAAATAGGATTTGGAGAGTCTACCATGCCAACCCATGTTCAACCACTAGGTGGCACACTACTGCCTCCTTTCCACCATCCTGCTGTAGAAAAAGAATGCCATTGGAAGATGTTGGGTTTCGTTTATTGTTTGTTGCTTTATATGCTGAATACTCACCGAAACCAATTTAGCATTATAATAGTATGCATCTACAAGTGGTTCCTTCGCAGCTTTAAGATTTTTATTACTACCAGTGGAAGTTATTTTGCTCTGCTTTTTCATTAGGCTTAGAGTCATCAAGATATGAACACATGAACGAACAGAAATGCTAATAAAATAAGCCCAGTGATTACTCTTTACAAAGAAACGGAAACCACTGAAAAAATAGTTTTACTTTTCAGGATATTCAAACAAGAATTACTGGCATTTAATATTCTATACTTGTATTTTATATTTGCAAGCATATTACTATAAATTCATAAGTAATTACTCCAAAAAGTGAATATGATAAAATAAGAGAAATCACATAAATTCTAGTTTGAATTCTGAACATTGTAAAGATTTCGGTAGATGTTTCCAATATTTATTAAATTATTGCCAAAATCATCCCAATCTTTAAAAGTTTTAAACAGATTCGCCATTTATACTGATTCAGATTCAGGGATAGAGATTGTCATAATGCCTTAGAAATAATCCTTCTGGTCTAAAAGCAAATATGTCTTTTAAACTTCAATTTACCAAAGAACGTACCTTCTTGTTTACTGGGGTATAGCGAACATATTTTGAGTTTACCCCAATTGACTAAAAATTAGCAAGTAGAGGCTAAATAACACTTTCCACAGAACTTTTCATGCCCATTGGTCAAATGGACTAAACAAATAGGAATTTTGCTTTCCTCCATTGTAAGATGATCACAGGGCAGACTTTGGTGAGTTCTAGTCCCAGTTTTGCCATGAGCTAGCTGTGCTTCCTTGAGCAGATCATTTAAACTCTTTATACTTTTTTTCTCAAATTAAAAATTAAGTAAAGTAGACTCTTTCTAAGCCTCTAGTTCCCTTATAAACATAGGATTTTATTATCTAAGACCAGCCCTAATGAAGATAACAGTGCACAGGTTGCTTCCCATCTTCTCCTTCTTCTCTCACGAGTAGACCCAAGAGCTCCGAACTCACAAAGGACGGAGAAACCTTTGGTTTAGAATTTATTTACCTACCCTGGCCTAATTGATATTTAGCCACCCAAAACAAATTCACTGTGCTCTTTCTCTAGCTGTCTTGCACAGAATCTTCAGTAATGCAGATCTGCTCCACAGATCCCATTTCCTGCAAGGCACAGCTTAAGTGTCTAGTAAGAATGATAGCCACAGTTTTAAGGTTATGTATTATGCTCATTTAGGGTGATCCTGTAAGGACTAAGCTCCTTTTCTTATAATGTGTTCCTGAATTGCTCTATTAACTTAGAACTCCATTACATATTGAGTTTACAAAAATAAAAATCTCTGAATTCCTCAAATTCGAGAAGGATTCTATGGCATGAAGTGCTATGTACAACATCTACACTGAGTGCACAACAGGACCACATTTTTACTTACAGACTTACATTTCTGCCTCTTCCACGACAAGCTAATTACTACATGAGTTTACAAATTTGTCCAAGAAACGTATGTAATCGGTCAACTACAAGAGAAAATGTTTCTTTTTTAGCATGCAAGCAAGGGCTTCTTTCCCTCTTTATTGTGCACTTCTGATGTCATCTTTAAAAAGATTTTCATGAGGGATGGGTCTTTAATTAAGACTTTAAAATGAGGACAGTAAATATATTTTATCGGTGATAATACCTTTTTCTGTATTAGAAGGATAACAGGCTGCTGGGTAACTGGTCATTAAATATTAATTAAAAAGAAAAATATATGATGGGAGCAATCTCCGTTGCTGCTAACTCATTTTTTCACTGGGATTTTTTTCTGCATAAAGTTAAAGGCACTTGGGCCCAGTCATGTCATCCATGGAAAAATACCAATCGGTCTTGCAGCCTTTGCACCTGCTGCTCACCCAGTGACAGCAGCTCCAGAGCTTCTCTGCATCAGTATCCAAGGCCCACAAAGAAAGTCTCCTTTGGACATTAGCAGTCAGGAATCATGCTCAGGACAAAGCATTCACAGCAGAGCTTCCCACAACAGTGTGTGTGAACACAGCAGCTCTGCATGGAACCATCCTGTCCCCACCAAGCAATGGGAGACCACGGGGAACTCTTTCTGCCCCAGGCACCTACCTTTGCTAACTAGCGCCTTCCATAACTTCCTATTAAATACCGCTTCTCCCAGATCCTACCCACTCCCATCAGCCTGCTCCCCTCAACCTGGCCAAGGAGATGATATAAAACTTCAATTTAAGAGAAAAAGCAGATGTTTTAGGATAACAAGGGAAAGGAATCCTCGAATACTGCCTATGGTATTAAAAAATGTAATTAAGATAAGTTTCTTTGGGCAATTCCAATATAATGGTTTGATTTTGCTAGAAGAAATCCTGGGGAATATGCCCTTGCTCTTGACTGCAGGGAACAGGGGAGGTGTGTGAGCTGGCAGTCAGCCTCAGAAGAAAATTTACTTGAGGCCTCAGTAGCAATCTCCAAGGCAACCAGCTACCTCCAGCCAGCGATCCTCAAACTTTAATCTGCATCTCTTGTAAAAGGCAGCTTCTGATTCAGCAGTGAGAGCCCTCACTGCTGGGAGTAGAAAGGATCCTATCCTTCTCTCCATGAAACTTTGAGCCAGGTAGCCTTTGCAGCAAAGGGAAGGAAGGACAGAACTTGGCTAAAGCCTATAGAATTTTTTGAATAGAAATAGGTGACCTAATATAGTTAGAAGATTCTTGGCAGCTTTTTAAAATCTGTCTTTACAATACCATTTGTATAAGAAATTTTTTAAACTTTTTAAGATTTTTAAACAACTTTCAAAATAATTGATAATCTCAAGGTATTCTTTCCTTTTCTCTTTCCAGAATTTTCCATATTCATTCACTGGCTTCTTTACTTTCAACCATCAGTGGGACTGAGTGTTTTATTGTTCTCTTTATTAACAATTATTTTATTTTTAAAATTATAACAGTAAAATTGATGTGTGTTTTTTCTTTTGGTGTATATTGTAATTGTAATTGTAATATATGTATAGGTTTGCTTAAATACCACCACAACCAGTACATTTCCACACACCCCCAAAAAGACATAGGATTTGGTTCCCAAATTTCTATAGTTTTCTTTTTTCCTCACTTTCTCTAGTTCCTCTCTTTGTTCCCAGACTTTCTAGACAGCATTATGAGTGTTTGGTTTTTTAAATCAAAGTAAAAAGAATTAAGCATCATTTTAAGAAAATTTCCAGAAAATTTACATTCTCCTTGAACTAGCAGGAGGTCAGAGGGTTGAAACTGTGAGGTTCAGAACCACTGTGATAAAACTATGAAGGTCACCCAGGATACAAACACATCTTCCTGCCTTGAACTCCCAGGCAGGGACAAATTGGTCTCCATGTGGGCCCCTCTGAGGATGGGTGATTCTCAACAACTTCTTTATTTTACTACCAGAGTCAGCGCAGAAGAGAGTATAGGCTGTCTCAGAGCCCACAGTGACCTATAAACTCCAGTCTCCAAGGCCGGAGGGCACAGCGCCCTGCTAAATGGAACTGCATCACAGAGCCCCAAAGCAGGTCACTAG